>JBBPBX010083153.1:0-15585 GCA_038048925.1 Garcialebias charrua | reverse complement strand
AGAAACACACATTAACGACAGATTACCTCTAGTAGATTGTTATTGTTATCCGTCTGGTTAGTTTTAGAACCTAGGAAAATAAGGTTCCAGGATATTGTTTATATCTTTTTGGCTAACACAACCATTTAAAACCTCCAATAATCTTGTTGTTATCTTTGAACCAAGTTTCCCATCATTTAATATCAAGGTGAGTCGAATGAAAAATCCAAATTTGTACGTTTTATATTCTTTAATATTTAATTGCAGGGGATTTAACAGCATAAGCACTACTTACTACAGAAAAAGATTTAATCAGGTTACATGATTTGCATTTAAGAGAGTTAAGTGATTCACAGCTCACCAAAGATGTCCTCCACACGCTGGGTTTTAATGTGTTTTTAGCTTTAATTGAATTGAGTTCTACTCCAATCAATAATCTGTATAATCCCCTAAAATGTTGGTTTATTCTACAATAATCTGATTCCGATCAAATATGTTTAATCCTTCCAGGTAATCTTGGTGTGTTCCAACTTGTGTTTTTATCTCCACCAGAAAACTTTGTTCCAATCCTATCAGGAAATCTTGTTGTTGTTCCACAGAAAAAACCTCCAGGTGATGCTGTTGTGCTCCAATTAAAAGTCTGCACTCCAGCAGACTGGACAAATCTTTGTTTAATCCCACCTAGGAAAAGCTTGTGTTTTTAATTCTTCAGGAAAAACTTGTTTTGTAATCCCACCAAATAAACCTTCATTTAATCCTGTTATAATCCAGTCAGGAAAGTCTGCACTTCCAGCAGACTGAATAAGTCTTCGTTGTAATTCCACAGAAAAACCTCCAGGTAATTCTGTCGTGTTAAAAATCCCAGTTGTAATCCATCAAAACTGTTTAGGGCTAAAAAATCTGGTAATCCTCCCAGGCAAAATCAATTATTCCTCAAAAGTGTTATCCATTCAAAGATATTGTAATCCATTCAGTTGTTCTGCGATGCTGATGAGCAAGGCCTTCAAAGCAGGCCTGAGGTTAAAATTAGAACATCGTGTTCTCCTGGCTTTTCATCCAAGGTCAGTCAGCTTCTAGCTGGCAGGTCCTGCTCCGGGGTCGGTCTCGGATGACCCAAAACAGTAACTTAACTAATAGTTGAATTAAATCAAAAAGAACTTGTTTGTTCCACAAATTTGTTAAATCCATCCAGAAAAAATGGTAATCCAGAAATAGACAATCTTAATCCATTAGAAAATGTGGTAATTCCTGGAAAAAATTAGTCACACATCCATTACGAGAGGCCCTTAACAGCGGTTTAGAAGACGAACAGGGACACTGTGTTCTTCTTATCTTCCCAATTTTCCCAAACATTCAGCTTGCTGCAGTCTGATCTCTCGACGCACAAAACTTCTCTTTAAACTCCTTTTAATCTGTTATGAACAGAAAGGAAAATATCCCTAATTCATTCAGAAGGGAAAAAAATTGGTTTAATCCATTAATTGAGGTTTATTCCACAGAATTGTTATAAAACAAAAAAATCTTGTAGAAACAAAAATAATTATATCCAGGAAAAATCAGTTACTCCGATAAAAATGTAAAAACATCCATTCACAGCTCCGTTGAGCTTTCAAAGGCCCATTTTGCAGCAGCAGGGAGGACAAAAAAGAACTCCGTGTTCTTTTTAGCTCAAACAAGCTGATAAACCCGTCCGCTTTCAGCGAGAAGATCTCCGCTTTGTTGGTTTCAACCGATTATTTAATCTTCTTGTATAAAAGGAGGCTTTTTTACTGTTATTAATAATTTAATCTTAATATAAATTTAGATGAACAAGAAATGGGAGCTCCCCTTACCTTCTTCACAGGATAGTCCTTCAAGGGATTATTCCAGAAGTAAGGAAAAAATAAAATACCTCAACTCGACTGAGTTGAAGATTTGTTACTCCACTCTGGAAGCTAATGTCCAAATTTGAAAAAATGGAAATAAATCTGGGCTGAGCAAAAGAGATTCCTCTTCCCAATTTTCCCAAACATTCAGCTTGCTGCAGTCTGATCTCTTGACGCACAAAACTTCTCTTTAAACTCCTTTTAATCTGTTATGAACAGAAAGGAAAATATCCCTAATTCATTCAGAAGGGAAAAAAATTGGTTTAATCCATTAATTGAGGTTTATTCCACAGAATTGTTATAAAACAAAAAAATCTTGTAAAAACAAAAATAATTATATCCAGGAAAAATCAGTTACTCCGATAAAAATGTAAAAACATCCATTCACAGCTCCGTTGAGCTTTCAAAGGCCCATTTTGCAGCAGCAGGGAGGACAAAAAAGAACTCCGTGTTCTTTTTAGCTCAAAC
Organism: Garcialebias charrua; assembly: GCA_038048925.1. NCBI lineage: Eukaryota > Metazoa > Chordata > Actinopteri > Cyprinodontiformes > Rivulidae > Garcialebias > Garcialebias charrua. The sequence goes on along the minus strand of JBBPBX010083153.1, from coordinate 13,273 downwards.
AAGCTGATAAACCCGTCCGCTTTCAGCGAGAAGATCTCCGCTTTGTTGGTTTCAACCGATTATTTAATCTTCTTGTATAAAAGGAGGCTTTTTTACTGTTATTAATAATTTAATCTTAATATAAATTTAGATGAACAAGAAATGGGAGCTCCCCTTACCTTCTTCACAGGATAGTCCTTCAAGGGATTATTCCAGAAGTAAGGAAAAAATAAAATACCTCAACTCGACTGAGTTGAAGATTTGTTACTCCACTCTGGAAGCTAATGTCCAAATTTGAAAAAATGGAAATAAATCTGGGCTGAGCAAAAGAGATTCCTCTTCCCAATTTTCCCAAACATTCAGCTTGCTGCAGTCTGATCTCTTGACGCACAAAACTTCTCTTTAAACTCCTTTTAATCTGTTATGAACAGAAAGGAAAATATCCCTAATTCATTCAGAAGGGAAAAAAATTGGTTTAATCCATTAATTGAGGTTTATTCCACAGAATTGTTATAAAACAAAAAAATCTTGTAGAAACAAAAATAATTATATCCAGGAAAAATCAGTTACTCCGATAAAAATGTAAAAACATCCATTCACAGCTCCGTTGAGCTTTCAAAGGCCCATTTTGCAGCAGCAGGGAGGACAAAAAAGAACTCCGTGTTCTTTTTAGCTCAAACAAGCTGATAAACCCGTCCGCTTTCAGCGAGAAGATCTCCGCTTTGTTGGTTTCAACCGATTATTTAATCTTCTTGTATAAAAGGAGGCTTTTTTACTGTTATTAATAATTTAATCTTAATATAAATTTAGATGAACAAGAAATGGGAGCTCCCCTTACCTTCTTCACAGGATAGTCCTTCAAGGGATTATTCCAGAAGTAAGGAAAAAATAAAATACCTCAACTCGACTGAGTTGAAGATTTGTTACTCCACTCTGGAAGCTAATGTCCAAATTTGAAAAAATGGAAATAAATCTGGGCTGAGCAAAAGAGATTCCTCTTGTTCTTCAAAAAAGGCAATCCTCTTCAGATATTCCAAGTTTTCAGAAAAGCTTCCAAAGGTCCAATTCTTGTCCAGTAAATCCAAAGGTCTTCAAAACCTTTCAGGAACTCAGCAGCTCAGCAAATTTTCTTCTCTTCCACAGCATTTTTATAGCCCAGAGAGGGGGCTTCAGTTCCCCTCCTCAGAAAGTTACATCATTTTATTATGTTCTGACTGGGCACTGGTGATGTGAAGTCCACACCTCCTGTCCAGCCCTCACCAAACAATGACATAACGTCTCTCAGCTCTCAGCCCTCCCTCAGCTCATGAACACTCTGGTCACCTTTCACCCAGTTTCTCAACTTTTACCTACATTTGTCAACTTTGGAAAAACACTCTTTTAACGTGCTATGTAATGTTCAAAACTATATTTTTCAACCCTCAGCAGTGAAGCATCCTTTAGTTTGCTGTGAATCATAAAAGAAAACATAAAATAACATACATTTTACTTCTCAATACATAATTCTGCATATTCAGTCAATCACTTAACATCCAGAAAACATTTTGCTTCAATAGAATTCTGTTTCACAAAAGTTCACATTCCCATCTGAAGCTTTTCACTTTTCTTTTGAACCAAGGCCTGACTTTCTCCTGTGTCTCAGCTGTGTTTAAGATAAGAGACCGTGCTCCTCACACTAAAATGTATGTGTGTGTGTGTGGGTGCGTGTGCGCGTGTGTGTGTGTGTGTGTGTGTGCGTTAGAGCCTCTGTGTCTGGCTGCTGTAGCATGGTTCAAAAATGCTCATTCAAAGATTACATTTTATTTTAATTATCTTTGTTTCAAATGCTTTAAAAACTCTTCATTTTTAACAGGCCTTAAATCACAGAGCTCTGTTTTAAGAGGCCTTCAGCTCAGTGTTCTTTCTATTTATTTTGGGGAGTTCTATTTGACAACACAGCAAAACACAGCAAAACTAACAGCAGAAAGGTTTGCCTCTGAGGCCTTCCTGCGTTTTTACTTGACCTAATTCTGTTCAGGCCTCCTCCTGGGCCTGAGTGAGCATGCATATATGACCTTTGCTGTGCGTGTGTTAATGTGAGGCCTGACTCAATCTTATATTTCTTATAGCACAGGGTTAACTGAACACACAACAACTCAAAGACAGTTTACTAAAATACAACCAAAGCCTAAAAATAAAAACATATGAGTTTAAAATGCCATATAAATTAAACTAATCTAGGGTTACTGACGGTGTGTTATTACACCCTGCTCTCAGCCCTGTGCCAAAGGCAACTTACCATGTGTGTGTATATGTGTTGTAAAGATTTTTGTAGCAGTATAAGTCTGTTTTCAACCCAAAAGTCCTGCATATTTTGACAATGTCCATACATATCCTCAGCAGAAGGAATCATGAAGTCCTCTAAAACATTCTGGTAGATGGTTACAGTGACCTTGGATTTAAGAAAGCAGAGTTTACCAACACCTGCATTAGACATTGCACCCCAAATCATGACTGACTGTGGATATTTCACACTGGATCTCAAGCAGTATGGGTTCTGTTCCTCACCCTTTTTCCTCCAAACCCATGGAACTTGATTTCCAAATGAAAGGCACACTTTACTCTCATCTGAAAAGAGGACCTTGGGCCAGTGGTCCAGCCCTTCTTCTCCTTGGCCCAGTTGAGACACTTCCTATGTTGGCTCAGGTTCAGTAGGGGCTTGACCCGAGGAACCCGACAGTTGTAGCCCATCTCCCAGATGCGTCTGAATGTGTTGGTTTTTGAAACTGTGAAAAGTCTGAGAATCTGGTATAATTAAACCACTGGACTCTCATTGTTCACCATTTCATTGTGGACTAGGGGTTGAACGAGTACATAATTTTTAACCTCGACATTAACATAAAAAAACTCGAACGACGCTCGAGTAGCCGATGACGTCACAGTGTCTTACGATGCAAAATAAATAAATAAATATAAATGCCTAAAAACGTCTTTACAAAAAGAAAAAAAAGACCAACAAAGCATTGGGAGCATTTATTATGCTCCTATCATTTATCATACTGCACATAAGTCACAGGAAAAACAAAACTATTAGTTATATTAATAATATTAAAAGTGAAAGTAAGGCGATGAAAACCGAAACTTAAAAACAAATGGGGCTACAGCCACACCGTACCACCGCCTGCAGCTGTGCAATTTAGGTTTACTTTTAGAGATTGTGTTTATAGATTTTTGGTAGCTGTAGAGAGATGAATATTTGTTTCTTTTTCTTTGTGAAACGAGAGAAAGGAAGCCGTTTTGGCCGTGTTATACTGTATATGGGACCTGCATTGCAACACTGCCCTCTGCTGTCACAATCTACTACAAAGAAAGTCAACACGAAGTAGCGCATTTTATAAAATTATAAACTGTTTTACCTTTTTGACAAGACGGCCTGCTCCATTAACATCCGTGCGCACACAGGAATCCATTTTGTAGCGTCTACTAAAAGCTAAAAGCTGCCCCGCGCGCTGTGAAATGTGACGTCACTACGGGTACCCGAGTTGGACAAAAAAGCCTCGATAGAAGTCAAAGCACTCGAGCTGTCGAAAACTCGGTTACTCTGTTAATGCACTATTGTGGACATCTGGAAGATCCTGTCTATCTCGCCACTACCAGATCCAAGCAGAGGGAGGGATATCGGTTCTTCCAAACAGCCGCAGATCATTTCTTGGAAGACCTCAGCTTCTGAGATTACATCCCAGATTCAACATGCCAGCCTGTGAGGTATCCATTGTGGGGTGAGAACGTACACAGTTAAGGGCACAGAGCTTGTGAGCTTCCTCTTGCTGACTTTCAGCTGGAACGCTTCTCCCCCTCTCCCAGCTTTGATGCGCCTGAGATCCCTCAGGCTCGCTCTAAACCCCTCCTTCAGCCCCTTCTCACAGCCGTAACCAATAAATGTTTTCACCGACTAATTCCAAGAACCTCCTGCACCCCTGAGCAAATTTGTTCAATATGTAATTTAGTTTTCTGTCGGCTATTTTATGTACCACTGTTGTGATCTGAGATATTTTCTTATGAATCAAGTCCATGAGATGTCTGCTTACCATGTCTGTGACAGAGTCACAGAGGACTCTGTTTTGTGGCAAACAGCAAATCTCCTCACCCCCTCTCAGGCGTGAGGCCACCTCGGCTCAAAACAGCTGTTCGAATTGAGAGGGAAAAAATAAGTTTTGCTCAGCCCGGGCTGATGGAAAAGCCCCTTCTTATTTCTCATACAGAAAAAATAAAAAGAGAGTCTCTTCTTCGGGTCTGCTTCTGTCCTCTCTTGGTCAGCTGTAGCACATCTGGAACTTGTTCAGTCTTCGTCGTCGTTTCAGTTATCAGCGCTATCCTGTCAGAACAGTACCTCATCTTGAGGTGGTCCCACAAGATCATGCAATCTTTTGTCCATCCTTCTGAGGGAAGGCTTCAGGACCAAACTCCCATACATGTGTGAGTGATTGCAACATCTCCTTATGCATATTAATTTCGGATGATTCATCAGCTCGGTCCGGTTTGAGCTGGAACATTTTGTTTTTCAACTTACAGTTGTTCTGTGCATTACTGTACTGTATAAGGAATTGGTTTTTGCTCAGAGCTACTGGAAAGTCCCTTTTGCAATCGTGAGCGGGAACAGATCACAATTCTGAGAAAACATCTTATTTCATTACTCTTACTACACAGCCATTTCCATGTTAAAACATAACACATTATTCATTACACTTGGGATACAAGGTTATATGATAACTTTTCCCCATCATAATTGCCTTCATAGATTCACCAGTCCTTTAAGCCTACAAGCGGGTGATAGGCATTCCTTTTTGCCTGTGCCTTTCTGCTTCAACTGAGGTGTGTGTGTGTGTGTGTGTGTATGCAAGAGGGTTTGTGCGTGTGTATGTGTTTATGTGCAGACATCTGGTTCTGATTTGTCTAAGGCCTGCAGATATTTCTATTGTGATGTCATTTCAGCCTTCTGCTTGTGCATGCTGATGTGTGCTGCTTTTGTGCAGATATTAGACAGTTTGTACTTTGTGAGCTTGTACAGGTAGTCCCCGACTTACGAGCGAGTTCCGTACCTACGGGTTGTTCGTAAGTCGAAAATTCGTAAGTAGGATCACATACAATTTTTTTTTAAATAAATAAATAGATGTACAGTACTGTACAGTTACCAAGCACTTAGCCTATCCTAACACAGTTTTTAGAGATGAAGGAGTGAGTTGAATTGTCTCCCTTTCACAAGTGAAAGTGAAAGTAGCTCCCTTTATGTGAATTTATTCAACCTTTATTTAGTCAGGTAAATCTCAATTGAATGGATATATGAATGGAGGCTTAGGGAGGAGGGAGACAATTCAACTCACTCTTTAACTATGTTAGGATAGGCTAAGTGCTTGGTAACTGTACAGTACTGTACATTTATTTATTTATTATTTTTTTAAATATATTTTTAATGCGATGCGCATTAGTAAGTCCGAAACGTCGTAAGTCGGGGCGTCGTAAGTCGAGGACTACCTGTATCTGTGTTCTTATAAGGTCTGGATCCATCAGCAGGCCATGCTTATTGACAGTGGGAATGGTGAAACACCCGCACCTGCTTCAACCCTCATTTGCTCCACTCTGGGCCCTTGAGCAAGGCCCTTAACCCCACCATCTGCTCCTCCAGGAGCCGTAGATAGCAGCTCTGTGTTCCACACAGAAGTCTGTGGTTGCATCAGGAAGGACATCCGGCGTAAAAATAATTATGAAATATACAGCAAATGCCTCCTTCTCAATAACAGGTGGTTTGCCTGTACAGGTAGTCCCCGACTTACGACGGAGTTCCGTTCCTACGTGGCGTCGTAACTCGAATTTCGACGTAAGTCGGAAACCACATACACACTGGCCACCCCATATACACGTACATTTACGGTACTGTACAGTTACCAAGCACTTCACCTATCCTAACATAGTACCCTACATAATTATCAAAAAACACATACCGTATTCGTCGTTGTAAAATACGCTCCTGTGTATAATACGCTTTGTCCAATTATTGGAAATAAACCAGAAAAAAACGTACATAATACGCTTTGGTGTTTAATACGCATCTATTATGCATCACCGCTACGCGACGCATCAGCGCCTCATTTGCCCTGCTTAAAATGGCGGCCACAGAAGCGGGCGAGCACCGAAGGAATTTACAACAAAACACGGTAAAAACTATTGTTTCTTTGCGAGAAAAAATATATTTCTTAGCTGACTTTATAGCAAATGGGCTCCTGAGCTTAACAAAACTAACGAAATGTTCAAATCAGCTGGATTTTAAAAAGTAGTTCGCCGATTATTTTTATGCAGGCGGGTCGGACCGGACGCTTTCTTTCTTTAAATTTAGCTAAATAAACGCTTAAAAGATATATTTCTTAGCTGACTTTATAGCAAACGGGCTCCTGAGCTTAAAGGGGACCACAGATGCAAAATTCACTTTTTAATGTTTTTTTTACTCAACTTTGGGTATTTACTTCATAAAAAAACAGTCCTTGTGCCAAAAAAATGCACCCAGTGGTTTATTTACTCTAAGTAGATTTATTTATCTGTGATAAAAACGGTTCGTTTTTGAAATAAACTGGAAGTCAATCTCGCTTGTGACGTCACAAGCGAGAGAGGACAACCCACCCCAACCTGAGTCCAGCCCATCACCTAACAACCCCTGGTTAGGCTCAACCCACTTCTGTATTAAACACATGACTGTTGTTTTTCATGATTTCATCTCATCTTTTGTTTATATGTTCTTAATTTCATGTGTACAGCACTTTGTTGCAGCTGTGGTTTTTTAAATGGCTTTATAAATAAAGTATAATTGTTATTTTTATGTTTTAGTTCAATTTTTAGTGTATTTGCGATCGCTCCCAACGCGCAGCCGGCAAAAATTAAACGAGCGGACTCCCGGCATAGGGACCGGCGGCAACGGGACACTGCTTCTGGCGGATGGAGCGGAGCTTCAACTGTACAGCCTCGTTGCAGCGTCCCAGCAGCCTCGCAGCAGCGAGGACCTTCTCCTTACGGATTAATTTACGGGAGACACTTGGTGAACTTTGTGTTGTCTTGACTGGAACAGCGATAACTCCCAAAATCTCCGCGTGCAACGAGCGGAGCTGGCGAACACCGGAAGAGGAACAAGCTAACATTAGCTTCGGATTCGGCAGGTCTCATGCTAAAAGGAGCAGCTCATGGCGGCGCGCTCAGACGAGTTTCGGTAAGTTATCTTAAGCTAGCACTAACAGTAAGTCAAATGAGTAATAAAAAAAGAGCTAATTTTAAAACAACAACACATTACAGATACTGGCTGTTACAGAGGGCGTAAACAGATCGTTGAAGGGCGTGGACTTCAGAACTTCTATCAGAAACCGTTCGTTCAAAACGAAAGTTAAAAATGGCAGAATTAAAAAGGGTATAATTGATTATCTAAGAATTATTTTGTGCATTAAATTGAAGGAATAGGGTCTAGATAGCACACAGAAATAACATAAAATTTTTAAAAATGCATCTGAGGTCCCCTTTAACAAAACTAACGAAATGTTCAAATCAGCTGGATTTAAAAAAAGTAGTTTGCCGATTATTTTTATGCAGGCGGGTCGGACCGGACGCTTTCTTTCTTTAAATTTAGCTAAATACCTGTAAACGCTTAAAAATATACATTTCTTAGCTGACTTTATAGCAAACGGGCTCCTGAGCTTAACAAAACTAACGAAATGTTCAAATAAAAAAAAAATTCAAAAAATTCCGCGGTGTGGTTTATGAGTTATCTTGCTAAAAAAAACAGCTAACCTCACAGCTAACAGCAGCTACATCCAGAGCAGGGGGCGGGCAGCGACAGAGTCAGTCCGACCAGAGGAGGCTTTTTTCGGACACATGAGCTAGAAATGGTCTGGAAGTGTCTCCCTAGCGGACAAAAGTGGTACTGCACCATTTTTTGCCCAAAATGAAAAACAGCGATATCAGAGCGAAAAATGGGTCTAAAAATATGGGAAAAAATCCATAAATAATATGCTTCGGTGTATAATACGCAGGACATTCAAATGAGCAAAAAAACTGCGTATTATACACAGACGAATACGGTACAGTACATTTGGAGCCATAATGAAGAAAAAAAAAGTTAATTTCTTACTGGGAGCTGGTGAAGCCTTCCTCCGTCTGTTAGCATGTTAGCTCATTGCACCTCCAAGCTCTGCAGCTTCCTGCTGCTTTATGTGGTCCACAGCGTTTACAGCTAGGTCTGTTAGCATGTTAGCTCATTGCACCTCCGGTCCAGCTCGCTGTTTCTGCCATCTGGTGACATCGTACACCCTTCCACCTCCGTGCACCTTTTGTTTACGACGTAAAACCGCTGTCAGCTCGGTCAATCTGCCATATTCCGTTGTAAAACCGCTGTCAACCTCTGTCCAGTAAGGTCTCCACCTCCACTGCTTTGCTGTTTCTGCCGTGAAACTCGGTCCAGAGTGGGTCTCTCTCTGTGTTTTTCTGCTGCATCAAGCTGCTGCTACATCTACCGTCAAACAGGAAGTACAACCGGAACTGGCTTTTCAAAGTAACATTTTTCAAAATATATTTTTTAATGAGATGCGTGACGTAACCACGAAACGTCGTAACTCGAGACCGTCGTAACTCGAGGACTACCTGTATTATTACCACTCATGTGGTTTTTAATTTTCAAGTATTTTTTAGCAACAATAAAGTTTATAACTTGTCATTTATAACAGCACCCTTCATAATGAGCAAGTTTATTCTCAGTGGTATAACTCCTAAAGGTTGACACTGGAAGGGTGATTTTGCTCTTACTTTGTTAGATTCAAAAGGATGATATTCAAAATAGCTTTTGTCACAGGCGCTCTTTTGTTCAGAATAAAATAACAATTTTTTTCTGCCTTTAAAATTGTTCTTTTGTTGGAATATGTTGGTATTAAAGTATATGAAGACAGAAGATGGTGATTGTGAGGGTAAAATGTGTGTGTGTGTGTGTGTGTGTGTGTGTGTGTGTGTGTGTGTGTGTGTGTGTGTGTGTGTGTGTGTGTGTGTGTGTGTGTTGAAGTAACATTGTCCTTATTGTTCATGTGTTTCAGTGGTTCCTGCCTCTGTTTAGAGTTGATTAAGAAGAAGAAGCTCCTCAAGACTGAAGGCCTGATGTGGACCAGCAGGACCCAGAGCCTCTTATCATAAAGTGGAAGAAAAGACCCTTAGACCAGTCTGGTGGGTGACCAACTTAATATGGAGGACACCGATATCAGGTTTTTGGTCACTACAGTAAAGAGTGAGGAGGATAAAAAAAACTTAACAGGCAGAAACCCAGATTTAAAGACTCACAAAGGCAGTTCGAGCTCTTCAAAGACTGACGTTGATGAGGATGATGAAGAGGATGATGAAATGACCATTCCTGACTCTCTGCTAAAGAACTCATCAGACTCTGAATCAGAACATGAAGACAGTATGAAAGACTGGAAGGAGAGCAGGGCTCCTGAATCAGAGGTAAAAACTGTCAACAAATATTTGAGCTGCTCTGAGTGTGGTAAGCAGTATGTCAGTAACCAGACTCTTCAAAGACACATGACAAGTCATTCAGGAGTGAAGTCTTCAAGATGTCTGCTTAATAAGAAATGTGTTGGAAAGAAGAAAAATGAAGAGTCATGCAGGAAAGTCCAGGCAAGACCAAAATCAATAAGCTGTGATGACTGTGGTAAAAGATTTACTTCCAAATCACAATTAAACAGACACACGAGAGTCCACACAGGTGACAAGCTGTTTCCTTGTGATCTTTGTGGACAAAGATTTAGTCAGAAGGCACATTTAAACTCACACATGAGAGTCCACACGGGAGACAAGCCATTTCCTTGTGAACTTTGTGGACAAAGTTTTAGTCGGAAGGATAGTTTAAACTTACACATGAGAGTCCACACAGGAGACAAGCCATTTCCATGTGAACTTTGTGGACAAAGATTTAGTTGTAAGGCAAGTTTAAACTCACACATGAGAGTCCACACAGGAGACAAGCCGTTTCCTTGTGAACTTTGTGGACAAAGTTTTAGTCGGATGGCACATTTAAACTCACACATGAGAGTCCACACAGGAGAGAAGCCATTTCCATGTGAACTTTGTAGACAAAGATTTAGTCATAAGGCAAGTTTAAACTCACACATGAGAGTCCACACAGGAGAAAAGCCGTTTCCGTGTGGAATTTGTGGACATAGATTTAGTCATAAGGCTCATTTAAACTCACACATGAGAGTCCACACAGGTGACAAGCAGTTTCCTTGTTGTGTTTGTGGACAAAGGTTTAGTCAGAAGGCACATTTAAACTCACACATGAGTGTCCACACAGGAGACAAGCCGTTTCCTTGTGATCTTTGTGGACAAAGATTTAGTCAGAAGGCACATTTAAACTCACACATGAGAGTCCACACAGGAGACAAGCCGTTTCCTTGTGATCTTTGTGGACAAAGATTTAGTCAGAAGGCAAGTTTAAACTCACACATGAGAGTCCACACAGGAGACAAGCCATTTCCTTGTGATCTTTGTGGACAAAGATTTAGTCAGAAGGCAAGTTTAAACTCACACATGAGAGTCCACACAGGAGACAAGCCATTTCCTTGTGAACTTTGTGGACAAAGATTTAGTCAGAAGGCAAATTTAAACACACATGAGAGTCCACACAGGAGACAAGCCATTTCCTTGTGAACTTTGTGGACAAAGATTTAGTCATAAAACAAGTTTAAACTCACACATGAGAGTCCACACAGGAGACAAGCCGTTTCCATGTGAACTTTGTGGACAAAGATTTAGTCAGAAGACAAGTTTAAACAGACACATGAGAGTCCACACTGGAGTGGAAACTTTCTACCAGAAAATATTAAAATAATTATTATAGGCCATGAGATGCAACTGGTGTTTTAACAACCAAATAAACTTAATTTTGATTTTGTAAAATATATTCTGTAACAATTTTTGAACAAGTTCCTAATATATGATTTGCTCCTAATTTCTCAAGAATACTTTAAAAACAAACTAATTAAACCTTAGATCATAATTTGGACTATAGATGTTGGTTCTAAAATACTGGTTCAGTGGTTGTGCAATATGTGGAGAGAACCAACAACCAATTAAATTGTTTTTTCAAACTGTCAGACCCCCATGAAATGTTTAGTGTTTAAATGGTTACTGTTGCACCGAGGGACTGAGAGAAACGCAATTTCAATCCTGTGTATGTCCTGTACATATTGCAGTTCTGACAATAAAGTTGACTTTGACTTTTGACTTTGATGTTGTTCATTTAATTCCTGAGAGAATTGTTATTGAATCAGTTAGTTACTTGGTTAATTAACAGATTTCTCATGCAGATGAACTTATTGTGTTTTAATTAAGGATGGGGCTGATCCGGTATCAGTATTGGCCTCGGCCTCCTATACCAGCATAATTTACATACCGGATTTTTCCGATTCAATCTGCAGAGATTTCTGGTCCATGATGAATGTCTATGTCTGCTGAAACATCTCCACATGTGATTCCCTGCTGGCTGCTCTGCAAGGCAGGGAATCAAACTATGGAATGGATTTTCTGAAGGAAATTAATTTCATAGTTTGAAGCCAGCTAAAATGTGAGTAAATACATGAGGACTGAGAGCAGCACTGTGGCTAACGGCTAACCAACTTTTCATCTTAACATGTCCGCTGTGTGGAAGTATTTTACACTAAACACCACAAGACAGCAACGTGCAATGTCTGCAGAGCCGCTGTACCAAGAGAAGAAAGCTCCGTTGTGACCTACAATACATCAAACTTAATAAACATCTGAAAAAGCACCACATTAAAGAGCACAAGGATTGTTTAACCAGGCACTGTTGTAAAGTTAGTTTTACTTTGGACGTTCGAGCTCCCTGGCTTCAGCGGTGTGTTCCTCTCGTTTAGTCCGAAGCAGGCTGTCTAATATCCGTCAGCTGCGCTCAGTCTGCCCGTCTCGGAGGAGGAGCAGACTGAGTGCAGCTGACTGAAATCAGACTGCCTGCTTCGCTGCTTGATTGAATATTTGCAGCCAAGATATAGTTTACATTTACCCTCCAGGACATATTTATCAGTACAACAGTAGACAATCATAAAAAAGCATATGAACTGGAAAAATAAAAGAAAATTATTTAAAAAAATAAAAAATAAACAGCTACATTATAAAGCGATGTAAAATACTAAAATCAGGAACATGTCTGTGTTGGTTTTTGCCATGAACTTAGCAGATGTTTGAAGCCATTAATCACTTTAATATCCACTTCTTTAATATCCACTTCTTTAATATCCACTTCAGCATATTGTTTTTATGCTATTAGTGCTTAGTGTATATTTAGTTGATGTTTTTCTTAGTTCATATCTTAGACCTTATTACTGTTTTTCTTTTACATTTTGTTGTGGGATGTAACTGGGACCCTGTGTACATAATCTCATTCCACCCCATGTACCACATGTGGTGTGTATGACAGTAAAACTCTATGACTGACTGACTCTGACTTTAAAGCTAGGAATAAAAACATGCTTTGTGTTAGCAGGATTTAATTCTAACTTTGAAACTTATCCAACATTAAAACTTACCTCAAGTTGCGTTTTTGGACATGCATGCTTATGTTTGTACAAATTGTACTTGCCTGTAGAGAGGAGATTATTACATTCTCATATAAAATCAATAATGATGATTTTATCGGAATAGTATTGGTATCGGTCAACATCCAGATTTAGGTATCGTGATCGGATCAAAAGTTGTTTTTTTAAAGTGGATTGGTGCATCCCTAGTTTTAATGAAACTAACCTTATAGTTTTTTTTTTTAAATAAATTATGTAGCATCCATTCAACCAAGGCCTTATCAGAGACAAAAGTGTCCCTCAAAGACACAGAACGTCCTTGGAGACACTGTAGCTGTGTTTCCATACATTTTCATTTCGATTTTTGAGCTAATTTTTGAAATCTCGCAAATATGTAAATACAAATTAATGCAAAGCAGAAGTGTTTCCATCTACTCTGCTTGTAGCACATCTACCAAGTCACGCACAGCGTCATTACGTCAGACGTCAGCGTCATTACGTCAGACGTCAGCGTTGCGCATGTCTACAGTAAACAAGAAGTAGCGGTTGAAAACAGAACCCGGCCACACATCTCATCAAAATGGAGAGAATATTTCAGGTACGTGTTGCTATCGGGCAAGTTGTATTTATTCTGTCATGCCAACTAGTTTTAGCGATGTTACATGTTGTCTGGAGCGGAAACAGCTGAACGTCACGTGACGTGAATG
>JBBPBX010083152.1:0-15585 GCA_038048925.1 Garcialebias charrua | reverse complement strand
TCCACAATTTTTTTTTACCTATACCTGCATAGTCCATTGTTATATTATTTATTTTAAAATGGGAAATAAAATATTTTTCCTTCTTTACAAGAATCTAGTTTTTTTTATTTTGTCTTAAAATGTAAAAATGTAAATAAATGTTAAAAATCATATTTTCAGGTTTACAATGGCAGAAAACTCCCTCCCCAACTACCTTAATGGCCAGAAAAGTGTCCTCCTACAAACTTTGCCTCCTATGACTTGGCATCCACATACCATATTTTCTGGTGTATAGGTCGCACCTGTGTATAGGTCGCATTGTCCAATTATCACCAATAGATCGGAAAAATCCCTAGATAGGTCGCACCTACGTTTAGCTCTGCTGCAAATGTCTGCCACAGGAGCGCACAGCAAGGCTTTTAAGAAGATTAACACTTAAAAACAATTATTTGTTTGATAAAAATTATAGCAAATATGTGTCTGAGCTGAACTTTTCCTTAATAAATGAACGTAATTGTGAAATGAGCTGGATTTTAAAATTTGTTTCGCCGAAAGTGATAAAAAGCCATTTAAAGGTCGCACCGGTGTATAGGTTGCAGGCCTTGAAAAAAACATAAAAAGGTGTGACCTATACACCGGAAAATACGGTATGTGGACATTGTAGGAATTAAAAAGGCATGTCATGCAAGAGCTCGGGTCTTGGGTTAAAGTGGTCCGCGGGCCACCAGTTCAGAATCACAGTTGTCACAGGTTTTGTGGCTCCAGACACATTTAATTTAGTGAACAAAGGGGCAGAAATGGCTCTTTTGATCATAAAGGTTGCAGACCCCTGGTCTAGCTGATCCAACAAACCATCTGAGTTCTGTAGAACCACCTGTGGGCCCGCCCCACCAGGATTTACAAACAATTTTTGGTGAATGTTGGTCATAAAATGTACGTTTTTATCAGAAAGTTGTTGTGTTTTGTTGCATTTTTTCCTTTAAAATAACAATTTATTCATTTCACAGTGTGACTGTTTTAATGCTGAAGTCCACATGAACAGAACCTGCTGGTTCTGCAGGTTCTGTGTGAACCAGATTTGATTTGATTCTTTTGTCTCCATTGGTAATGACCTAATAAATGCTGATGTCTTTGATTTAAGTCCTCCTGCCCAAAATGCCATTTCCTCCATCTGATGGGGGACGTCCTCATCCTCACGTCCATCTGGTCAGAACCCAGCCCCCACCGTCCAAAGGTTTGCTTCAGGGGGAAATGTTTGTGTCACCCATTACCTCTCATTTTTGTTCAAACACAAAATAAAACTATTTCCTGCCACTTTATGCAAGACAGCACAGATTTAGCAGAAACAGTTGATGTTTAAATTGGATTTTTCTGGAGGAGAACATGTTCCTTGAAGTGGAAGGGTCAAAGCTGATTGGTCAGATTAATCTGAAATTCAACATTGAGTAGACTTTCTGGAGATTGGTTAAATTTGTGTTAAAGATGTGATCAAAATGTCCTGAATGGACTTGTTGACATGTCTTCTCTACCAGTGTCCTCATTCTTCAGAACAATGGTACCAACACCAGCAAGATTCAGAGGAGACAGTGGCCTGAAAAGTCTCCAGATCTCAGCATCTGTGAAATGTTCTTGACAAACCAGTCCATCCTCCGCTGACGGAGTGGTCCCAGATGTCTCTCCTGGACAAACAAGTCCATGTTCAACTGATAGTGGTCCCAGATGTTTCACCTGATGTCCAGATGTTTAAAGAAGGTGGGACCTTCATGAGGCAGGGCTGGTTTGGGCAATGGACCAATGGTCATAATCTTATGGCTGGTCAGCCTGGCCTGTTTTCAAATGATGGACAGTTTTTATTTCAACACATTTGACGAGCCACAAACTTGCAGGTGTTTGTTGGTAGAAACATCTTGATCAAGGGCAAAGGTTAATCTAAAGCATATGTGTCAAACTCAAGGCCCGGGGGCCAAATGTGGCCCTCGTTGACATTTTATCTGTTCCTCAAGATAATATGTGAAACGTAAAATATTTCTCTTTTTTTTTTTTGTATCTTTGATTATGATATGGAAAGCACAACAGAGAACATCGAATGAGACCAGTCAAATTCTTGTTGAGGAACCTGTGACCAAGAAAAAATGTTGGGTATCAGACTTGAGTTAATGTAGATGCTGAAATTTGCCCTTAGTTTGAAAAAGGTTTTAATTTTGGCCCCCTTATGTAACTGAGTTTGACACCCCTGATCTAAATGTCTGAGAGTTTTCGCACCTTTAACTTTACATCTAAAGTGAACTAACAAACAAAAAAACAAGTCGCTGACACTGAATCTGAATACATGTTTATCAAACCGTGTTCAGAGAAAAATGGACTTTCAGCAAGTCAGTTTGCAATTTATAAAAATAAGTTAGTTCTGTAGTTGTCTTCACAGCATTTGACAACTTTTCATTTTTCCAGTTTTTACACATTTTACTTGCAGTAATCTTCTAAAAGTGTGCATTTATTTTTGTTCTTTGTTGGTGTTTGGGCTTTATTTGTTGTCTTTTAAAGAACTATTGAACCTTGGTGACATGTGCCATCGAGCCCATTGAAAACCAGCTCAGGGAATGTGAAAAACAAACTTTTGTACTTTTTAAAGTACAAACTCAAACCCATTTGTGAGAAAGAAATGAGACCAGAATGCCTGATTCGGGTCCAGGGACGACCCACAACATTTTGGACTCTTTGAAAAGACTTTACTGACGTGAATTTTACTGGAGGACCAGGGGCCTCATGTATCAACCGTGCGTGCGCACAAAAACCTTGCGTGCGTCACTATCCACGCAAAACCCCGTATGTATCAAAACTGAACTGAACGTGAATATGTGCGCATCCAGGTTAGAGCTGTCATCGGGCCGGAAATCCACGGCCCTACCCTACCCGAGCCCTAAGTTTAATTACCCAAGCCCGAGGGAGCCCGCTGATTTCCTAGAAATCACCGCCCGACCCGACCCTACCCGATTAAAAAAAAAAACAACAACAACAAAAAAAAAAACACTACGTTTATTTATTAAGCTTTTACTGCGTTCTCCCACTCAGCAAAAGAACTTGATGTTGTTCTTCTTTGTTTTGATGGAGGAGGAGGAGGTGTGAGCGCGCTGCTCGCAGTTTGCTGTTGAAGCTCAGGAATGTCAGGAATGCGGCAACTTGTTCCGCCGCAGAGAGAGCAGTGTGCGGACGTGAGCGTGCACCTGACGCACGTCAGCTGGTGACATAATTTTGAGCTCGTTAAAGTTAGGCCACAGAAATAATGCAACTCTCTGCAAGTCGTGGATAATAATTTTGCGCTCCAGCACTTCTGCATGTCTGCGGCGCAGAAACACCTGCTGCGGAGAGTCTGTGTGAGGACTGGCAGTGTTGCTTCAGTTTCTCATTCCAGAGACAAACCAGGTTGGTGGGATATTTGTCACCCTCCAGTTCTCTCTGTGCACGGTAAAATGGTTCGAGAAATGTCACTAAAAAGTCCAGCATGTCGGGGGAGACGCTGTCAGGCGCGCGCCGCGCGCCTGCTCTCTGGCTGAGTTGCCAATTTAGTGGCTGCGCTCAGTGCGCTGCGGTTTTCACCATCTAAATTCACTCTATTAATTATTTCCTCATCAATAAACTTACTGCCTTATATTCTTTACAAGCAGATTAAAACAATTTTATATTGTGTGCATTTTTATTTAGTTTTGTTTGTGCTGTATGATTAAAAAAACCACATCAAAGCCCGAGCCCGACCCGCGGCCCGCCAATCAAACCAAAAATATGGCCCGAGCCCGACCCGAAGTCGGGTAGGGCTCGGGTAGGGTCGGGCTCGGGCAAAGAAACGACACCTCTAATCCAGGTACATTTCCACGCAAGCCCCAGAGCACGCGTACGCACGTTTCTGTGGTTCTTGTTCCTTTGGCGACACTTACAGGTGATTCAGAGAAACTGAAGCCCCACAGTCTGTGGTTGACTTTAAGAGCGGCTTGAAGACCTTTCTTTTCAACCGAGCATACTCTACTCCTCATGATTCTACTTTTGATCATAGCTGATACTGTTGTTGATTTTAATTGTTTATTAAATGTTTTATTGACATTTAATTCTGTTGCACCTTGTAGCACTTTGAGATTTTCATTAATGAAAAGTGCGTTATAAATTGAATTCATTATTATTATTATTATTATTATTATTATTATTATTATTATTATTATTATTATTATTATTAACTGTTCATGATGTGAAAATGATTAATATTCCCATCAAACACACGATTAACAAGTATTACATCCACATGACGCAGTTAAATAAAGCACGCGCAAAGTTGTGCCAAAAATAAATTTAACAGGAACGGATTCATTCAGCCTTACTGGAGGATATAATAAATACGTAGTGTAACACGCAGAGCATTCATTTATAAACAGATATAATTTTCTGATCTATGATATGGCTTATCAGCCGTTTTCAGAAATAATCATTTTTCAGTTTGGCACTGCTGCGCTCTGGAGCAACACAGGTGCATCACGCGTGCACATGAGAAGCAGCAGCGATCAAACTGTTCCACAGGAGCTTTGTTGAGGGAGCTGGCAGGTCGATCGGGACTGTGCCATTCCAGTCCACACAAAGCCGGATCATGTCCAATAGAATGGTCTCATCTATATGATTCCAAAGGCTGAGTGGTCGCGCTTTGGAGCGCGCGCGCACCCTCACACGGCAGCTGGAGGTGATTCATAATCTGCGTTTATTGTAGATTTCTCCAAAATGACACGTGAAAGTACACCATATATAACTTGTTGGAGAGTAACAGCTTCACAGACAAACAGATTGCGCACAAGGCTGTGGCGCGCGCTGCGCGCAGCGTTTGGAGACTCCAACATCACGTCATGTCATGAAAACTCTCCACTGAGACGCACAGACCCGTTTCTTCATGTCATCTATTAAATAAACAAAGATCTATGTTCAACCAAACATCCAAGTTCCTCTGTGTTTACAGTAATTATGGTAATAAACTCGTGCGCAAAGTTAATATTTTCACTCAGAATGAATGGATGTGCCGGACCGGTTGCGCACCAAAGCAGGGTGCGCGCACACACAAATACCGACACACAATCACTCGTTCTTTGCGTGATGAACACATTTTATTACTATTCTTACTTAGGATTTTTCCTCACTCATATTATATTAAATTCATTATTTTCCTGAATCTAGAAATGATTTCTGATCGCGCAGGGATCAAACAAACATGTCCTTCACACATGCAGGAAGTAATTTGCATCTGTTTAACATATGTAAATGAAGGCGTGTCAGGGGAGGTGTCTCACGTGCGCTCAGTTCCACGTTGGTTGTGATGTACAAAAGGAATGTGCGTGGATTCCGGTGTACGCACAGTTTGATACATCTGGATTTTTTTGTGCGTACACACTTTTCTGGATTTGACCGTACGTCACTTTTCAGTAGGAAATCCACGCAAGTCTTTGTACATGAGGCCCCTGATCCAAAAACAACACACTAACTATTGCACCTCATGAAGAATAGCTGTGAACCCATCCAGCTGTTTTCTTTACCTGCTCATTCTTGTTCAAAATGACCAAAGAACCTGACATTTAACACGGATACAGTATATTATATTTTTATATTATATTTTTTTCCTACTGGAACTGTGTTAAAGGCATCAAGATACAAAAAAATATATATAATTAAAAAGTGTAATTCACTGAATTGTGGCTTCAAAGGGATAAAAAAGTATAAAAAATATATCCTGAAGGGAAATTTGCTTAACTACCGGTAAGTACAAATTAAATAAGGATTAAAGGTAGCAGATGTTGACTCAAAATATTCTGACAGAAACTTGTGCAGGTTTTGTCCTGAATGCTTCATAAAAAATAAATAAAAAAAATCAACAAATCTGTGCAATTAAACATTTCTTAAATAAAATACTGAACAAGTTCTGTTCAGATGAAGGTGATGTTCGGCTGATCCAGTTAAAGTTCATCAGAACCTTGTCAGGGAATTTTTAGTCAAAGGTTTTGTATGTTTTTTGTTGACATGGCTGGAAACATTTTACTTCTCTGCCCTGAGAACAAGAAGCCCAAAACAAAAAGAAACACCTCATATTCACAATCTTACTTCTAACCTACAAAGTGCTCAACAACCTAGCCCCATCTTATATTACAGATCTTATTGTCCCATACTTTCCTAAGAGAGCACTTCACTCTCAGACTGCAGGCCAATATGGCAGGCAGTGTTAACATTTAATCAAAACCCACTCCTCTCTGTTATTCCATTTGTAGATCACTAAAACAACATTCTTCCTATCTATAATGAACATTTTAGACGTCTTACTAGTAAGACGTCATGTGACAAATGACTCTTACGTGTCCAAACGTATCTAATTTAATATTCGTAGAAACGGATTTATAGATGGGAAGAATGACCATTATGGATATCCACAGCTAAATTATTCCTAGTAAAAATGGCAGATGTAGATATCTGTAAAGACATTTTTACTAGTAAAAATATATTTTTGATGTTAAAAATTATATTGTTGATCTCTGAAATGTTTTCTTCATTTTTGACATCTGAAATAAATAGTATAACCAGTAACAATTGGATTATAGAGATCTGAAGTTAATTTTTAGACATCCAGAATGTTAATTTTAGATAGGATAAATGTTATTTTAGATATCTGGAAGTAACATCCCAATGACGTCATTTTTACTAGTAAGAAATACATTCTTCCTATCTGTGATGATCATTTTAGAGAGGAGAAATGTTGTTTTAGATATCTGGAAGTAACATCCCAATGACGTCATTTTTACTAGTAAGAATTACATTCTTCCTCTCTGTGATGATCATTTTAGAGAGGAGAAATGTTGTTTTAGATATCTGGAAGTAAAAGCCCAATACACATGAATGTGAAAAGTGATGTCATTTGTACTAGTAAGAATTACATTCTTCCTATCTGAAATGTTAATTTTAGATAGGAGAAATGTTGTTTTAGATATCTGGAAGTAACATCCCAATGACGTCATTTGTACTAGTAAGAACTCCATTCTTCCTATCTGAAATTATTATTTTAGAGAGGAGAAATGTTGTTTTAGATATCTGGAAGTAAAAGCCCACTGACATTATTTGTACTAGTAAGAATTCGAACATTTCAGATAGAAAGAATTCAATTTAAGATGTCTGAAATACATATCCAGTTAAGCTAATATATGTTAAATCGGCCACTTAAAATATGTAATGATTTTTAGATATCTGAAACTTAGTTTTTACTAGTACTAATTTGATTACAGATCACTGAAATGTTAATTCATACTGGCATAAATGTAATTGGTGATAGCTGTATTACAATTCTGACTAGGAATATTTTAATTGTGACTAGGTAGAATGTATTAGTGCTATCTATAATAGAAATGTGGCTAGTCAGCTTGCCTATTATATGTTAAAACGGAGCCCTATTATTCTGCTGAACGATAGTCAAAATATATTTGTAAGTATCTATAAGTGTAATTTGTATAGGCATTATTAACATTTCAGATATCTGAAATTCCACATTAACTAGTCAAATAATCAGTAGTTGATATCTTTAACTAGATTTATACTAGTAGAAATGCATTTTGGATGTCAAGAATTGATAACTGGATATCTAGAATGACTTCTTCATTTATGATATCTGAAATGGTCATTATGACTAGTATTAACTGGATTATGGAGATCTGAATTTAGAGTTCATCCTCGTCATAATTCATTTGTAGACATCCAGAATGTTTATTATAGATAGGAAGAATGTTATTTTAGATATCTGGAAGTAAAAGCCCAATACAGGTAACCCCCGACCTACGACCCCATCGACCTGCGAACCACGGGACTTACGAACATATCATATTTAATAAAAATATGAATTAAAAAAAAAAAAAAAAAAAAATTTTTTTTTTTTTTTTTTTTTTTGTGTTTAAATGTTCTTAATTTCATGTGTACATCACTTTGTTGCAGCTCTGGTTGTTTTAAAGGCTTTATAAATAATAATTATGATAAAAAAGATCATTTCTGATCATTTTTGAGCAATTTTTGAGCAATTTTGGGAAACAGGAAGTAGGTCTTCAGTTTACACGGTCACAAATTAATGTAGAACACCGGACGCTATTTAAGGTTCAGTCACTGGGGTCTCCGGTCACAAATTAATGTAGAACACCGGCGGACGCCATCTTAGGTTAGCTGCCGAGAGCTGGACGAAGACTGGTGACCAGGATGGCTTCATATGGATTAATTACTAGCTGGAAACGTCTCTGTGAACTTTGTGGATGTCTCAGGCAGGAGCGGATTTATCGCCGATCGTGCCAGGCCGCCGTGCGAACACCTCCGGCCGGCCTGGCTACACCTCCGGCCTGGCTAGCTCCAGAGCTAACACTGGAGCTAACACGGGAGCCGGCCTTTTGAACACTGGTGACCAGGATCGCATCATGTGGATTAATTACTAGCTGGAATAGCTCTGTGGACGTCTCAGGCTGGAGCAGCGGCTGGAGCAGCAGAAGCTGCAGATTGATCGCGCCGCCGCTCCAACACTAGCTCATGGCTTGGCTAGCAGAAGCTAGCCAGCTAGCTAACACAGGCCTGGAGCAGCTGCGGTGGCGCGCTGCTCGGCCCGACAACAATCAACGCATGGCAACCTAAGATGTCGGCTTTGACCATCTCAAAGTAAGAAAATATATTTTTATTTATTCTGTAAATGTGAATAGCAATGTTTAACATTACAGTACACTACTTTACATGCTTAAATGTGTGCGCGCGCTCCGTTAGCATGATAAATAAAGGTTGAATGAATGAATGAATGAATAATTTTTTTTTTTAAATATAATTTTCACCCCCTACCTACGAACGGATCGAGCTGCGAACCGTTCTCAGGTCCCGATCTCGTTCGTAACACGGGGGTTCCCTGTACACATGATTGAGGAAAGTGACATCATTTGTACTAGTAAGAATTAAAATCTTCCTATCTAAAATGAACATTTTAGATAGGAAGAATGTTGTTTTGGATATCTAGAATGTTCATTTTGACTAGGAAGAAATGTATTTGCGATATCTGAACTAGATATCCAGTCAAGCTATTAAATGTTAAAACTGCCTGCCATAGGCTTACGTGCGGTTCCTAGAGTTTCCAAAAGCGGAATGGGAGGAAGATCTTTCAGTTTTCCGGCTCCTCTCTTGTGGAACCAACTTCCAGTTCTGTCTGTGAGGCTGACACATTGTCCAGTTTTAAGACTGGGCTTAAAACTTTCCTTTTTACTAAATCCTATAATTAGGGTTGGCTTGTTATGCTGCCATAGGCTTACCCCAAAAATACACCACACGCGGCTCCGCCCCGCTCCACTCCGCAGGTCGCAGCTGAGCGAGTCCAAAGTCCACTGCCTCCGCTCAGCTCAGGTCCGAGTGGATGCGCCGCTCCAAGACGCATGCGCGGGAATTGCGAGATTGCGCGATAAATCAAGTGATAAATAATGAAGTCAGAACAAAACAATTCACTCGGTGGAAGAAAGAGAACAACTGTAAAGGCTGCCTTGATCTTCTCTCGTAAATAAGCGACAGGACATGGTTTGAGCAACAGGAAGTGATGTTTACATTTCAGAATAAAATACTTATTTATTTTTTTATTTCTTGTATTGCGTTATTAGGTGTAGTCATAGTCATAAATATAATAGTTTAGTCATAGAATAGTCATAAATGATAGTTTGACAGCATTTTTGTACAAATAAATCCGTATAGAGCTAGGATTAGTCCGCCCGTGGTGATTTTATTTTGTAAATACGGAAGTTGTGCTCGTTCCTTTTCCTGTTGGTGCGACGTAATCTTCAAAAGTTGACTCCGGCACAGCTCCGTCATCCGGCAGAAATAGAAAAATTTCTAATTTTGACGGACTGCCGTCCGCTCGCCGCAGCTCACCGCCGCCGTGCGGAGCCAGTGTAAATTCTCTCATTGATTATAATGGGTGCGTATTTGCTGCGGAGGTCGAACCGGAGCGGGGCGGAGCTGCAACGCGTGTAGTGTATTTTTGGCGTTAGACTACTGGAGGACAAATTGACCTAATTTCCTTAAATTATTTGTTAAAATTGAACAGTTTTCATTTGATATTATTTCTAGCTTAACATGTGATTCTTGACCTGCCATTGTGTATCTGCTCCTGCCAAATCTAGCCGGTCGAAGCAGATGGACGCTTGTCCCGAGCCTTGTTCTGCTAAAAGTGTCTTCCTCATGCGGGAGTTTTTCCTTTCCGCTGTCAACTTCATTCTTGCTCAAGATGAGAGTTCTGTGACTCAATGCTCCTCAGATACATACTGTAAATTATTATTTTTACATATGAATGTTTCTGTCAGTGCCCTGAGATGATTCTGTTGTGACTTGGTGCTATATAAATAAACTGAATTGATTTGAATCTCCCAAGACACTATCTTATCTCTGCCCATGAACCATGTGTTTGTGTAGACGGAGTGCGCCGTGTAAAAGGCTGCAGCTGACTTCAGGGACACCTCCTGAACTCTGTGAACTCAGCTGAGCTGAGAGAAGGATAAAAACAAGCAGATAATGCAGCTCGTGGCACATTTTTTTGTGTGACTGGTCTTCATGTGTGCATATTTATGGAACCTGTCCTGAAAATCTGACCTTACATGTAAACAAAGGTGTGCATATGAACGCTAGGGACCGCTAATGCGCTAATCCGCTTACAGCGGACCTAACGTTTTTCAAGTCAAAAGTCAAAGTCAAAGTCAACTTTATTGTCAGATCTGCAATATGTACTGTACAGGACATACACAGGACCGAAATTGCGTTTCTCTCAGTCCCTCGGTGCAACAGTAAACATCTAAACATTGAAACACTGAACATATAATAATAGACATAAGCATAAAATAGTAAAACTAACACTGTCCTGAGTTTTTGCATAGTGGTATAAGAGTATGAAAATTTACACCAACTCTAAAACTAAAACATTAAACATTCAATGAACATAAAATTTACACCAACTCTAAAGCTAAAACATTAAACATTTAATGAACATAATACTGTCCTGAGTTTTTTGCATACTAGTATCAGCGTAACAGCGGAGTGACTAACTTTTATAATTCATAAACGGATTTGTGCTATTTTTATTTAAAATGCAGTACCGCTAATAACTAATTATCTATCAGTAAAAACGAATAAACTTATTTATAGGCTCTTAAGCTGGCTCCGTAGCTGCTCGTTTTACCTTTTTCCCCCTTGCTCCCTCACCGTAAAGAGCAGAGAGGAGGGAGGGTTGGAGGGGGAGGGAGCAGAGGGGAGAACAGACACGGATCTACCATGTAGGCAAATGATGCCGTTGCTTGGGGCCCCAATCAGCAAGGGCCCCGGCCCCGCCCCGGCCAGTCACCTACATCACTAACATTGCTCATGCTTGTTAATGTACATTTAACATAAAAATAATTATAGTTACGATGAAAACGATCATTAAAAACGCAATACAAAAACCGGTCGATTTCTGTATCCCCCTACTAAAAATGGACTATTCCATCTTGACATCTTCCGGGTCAGAGGTGAACTCGGTGCTAACGTTTATGGCTAGCTGGTTGTGCTGGGTTACTTGGATAAATCTGCAGAGAACCCCGCTGTTTCAAGCCAAATTAACGCGGCCGGAGGATTTTATTGTGTGTTTTGTGTCGACCACTCGACGGTGAGTCGTTAGTTTTATGTATTTTGGTTACTTTTATGTATAAATGCGGTGGCGACACGCCCGTGTATTTGAGATTTAAAAGTGGTCTTAGGGATTAAAAGATCATTCTCTTTTTTGTTAATTTCGTGGCCGAATAGAATATATGTACGTAAAGTATTAAATAAATCCTTTGATTTTTGTAATTTCATCCTTTTAGGATCATTTTAGTTACTTTTCAGTTGGCAGTGTAGTGCAAATATTGCATAACGCTGCCGGCTACCAATTGTCGAATATAAATAGCGGATTAGATTAGCTTCCCCTAATTTTCATAAGACATTTGTGCTTTTGAAATTGTGGACCTAAAAAAATAATAAGCGTTTTAGAAATTGTGGAACAAATTTTTTGATTAGCGTTGCCCACCACTGCATGTAAAAAATACAAGTTAAAAATTTTCTCCTGCCGTTGAATAGGGTTCTTTTGGGTAAACAATGTTAGTGAGAGAGATTTTCTCCTGCAAACCTCCAGCAGAACGAGTCCAGCCCGGTCCTGACCCACAACAGAGCCTCCTCGGGTTCACGAGTCCATCGGGCGGTTGGGTTCACCGAAACACACACACACCTCTTCAGACTGAAGGAACCACCTGAAGTTTCCAACTCGATGGAGGAGATTTTTACAGATAAACATGACATGTGTGTGTGACCTCGCCTCCTATTGATTGGACCTTACAGACACTCGTCCACCAGAAGACATTCATGTGGTGTTTTCAGCAGAATATCAACACTTTTTATTTCAGAGCGCTGAAAAGAAGAGAAACTCACGGCCAAAACACAACAGACCAAGACTGCCTCTGAGTTTCTGCAGCCGTGAGGCTTTCCACAAAGTGTGTGGGGGTGTGTTTGTGTCATTGTGTGTCAGAGACGCACAATTTTTCTCTTATTGACTCAATCAATCACGCAGCGGTGTGATAACAGCAGCTTTGTGTGTGCAGACCTGTTCAAGTGGTGATTGACTTTAATTACTAACAGAGATGTGAGGAGCACAATAATGTTCCCTCAGTCCCTCGGCTGCTGCTGCTTCTCTCATTTATACAAGAGCGCACAACAACGCTGTGTGTGAGTGTGTGTTGCGGGTTTGATGTAACAGAAAACAGAAGAAGGAAATGGCTGTCCTCTTTGGCGTCTGTCTTTTGGATAATCTGCCACCTCGTTGCTCTTTCAGAGCAAACTTAGCCCAGAACCTTAAAGAACCCACAACTGTTCTTATTGATCAGGGGTTCTGTGCTGATATGGAGCAATTGATGGAATCGAATTTTGAACTCTGTCATCGGCTGCTCTGACCACTGATCCACAGGCTCAGCAGTTCGGGCACATTTTAAGCTTGAGTATAAGTTAACAGTCAACAGGTTTTTTTTTTCCCTCACTCGCTCTCGTGCAAGATGGACGCCTTTCTTCCCACTCCCGTCCTCCTCCTGCTTTTTTTTTGCTCTCGGTCTGTGTATCTGAGTTTCTATTTAGACATCTTCCGAATCGTGAACTACTGTCATGGATCTGGTCAGCTGGACTTTCAACACAATTGATACAATTTTTCAACAAAGCGACAGGGTCCTGGAGAACCATCATGTCCCACTGAGATGCACGCAGCAGGGTATGTCATAGATTGGAAGCTGATGTGCCTTTCCGTATTGTCAGGAGGATACCAAAGATGTTTATATTATTGGAATACCATACCATACCATTTTATTTATAGAGCACTTAAAACAGCGACAAAGCCAACCAAAGTGCTGTACAAACAAACAAACAACAGGCAACACATAAGCAACATACAAAATGAAGTAAAAACAGAATACTGTATAGACATAAAAGTGTCACAGATAATAAATATAACGACTAACCTGTGTAAAGCAAACAGGTTCAAACACAGATCATCTGGTGTTGAAAGCTATGGAATAGTAGTGGGTTTTTAAACGGGATTTGAAAACCGAGACGGAGGGGGCCTGTCTGACAAGCAGAGGTAACTCGTTCCAGAGTTTGTACAGAGAAGGTCCTGTCACCTCTGCGTTTAAGACGAGTTCCTGGAACTGTGACAAGTAACTGGCCCGCTGACCTCAGAGAACGTGGTGGGACATACGGCTGTAGCAAATCAGAGAGATGGTGGGGGAGGCGAGACTGTGCAGCGATTTGTAGACATACAGGGGTATTTTGAATTGGATTTGAAGGTGAACCGGTAGCCAGTGCAGGGAGGCCAAGACTGGTGTAATGTGCTCTCTTTTGACTGTACTGGTTAAAAATCGGGCTGCTGCGTTCTGGACCAGTTGTAGTCATGGAATGGTGGTCTGACTGATACCAAACAGGAGTGGATTGCAGTAATCAAGCCGTAATGAATGTGTGTATTACTGTCTTCAAGTTATTTTTGGACAATATGGGCTTCAGCGTAGACATTCGCCTCAGCTGGAAAAAACAGGATTTAGCGATCATGTTTACATGACTGTTGAGTTTCATGGAAGGATCCATTATCACTCCCAGATTAGTGACTCTTTGTTTTTCTGACAGGGCTAGAGCAGAAAAGTTGATGCAGTGGTTTGTGATTGTGTGGTTAGGAGGGAACAACATGACTTCAGACTTCTTATCATTGAAGCTTAAGAAATTTAAAACCATCCAGTCCCTGATGTCAGCCAGGCAGTCGAGCAGAGGTTGAATAGAGCATGTACCATTGTGTCTTAGGGGGAAGTAAAATTCACAGTCATCGACGTAGAAGTGAAAAGGTATGTTGTGTTTCCGGAATCATGATAGCAGGGTTTCTGCTTTTTGGGATCGGCGGATACCGGCTATTAAAGAAGACAGCGGCAGCAGTTTCGGCCATGGCAAAGCTACCGACCCTGTATGAAGGTTTGGTTTGTAAGATAGAAGCGATCTGTGAGAATCGTAGTCCGCTTGCGGCTTTGAAACTCGCCAGCATGTTGGGGATGACCTTGGAGGGAGCTAATAAGCACGGATCAGTGGAATGCCCACAAATCTGGCCATTTTGGATCGAAAGTACCAGCAGGACTCAAGGCTGATGAGAAATAACAGTCTGCCTGAAAAAAAATCAACAACTGTGGTTTATATAAATCTGACCCCTCTGTTTGGACTCGAAGCAGACCGACTTATCAGAACTTCTGTGAATGCTTATCAGAGCTGTACCGACTGACACCAACATCTAAACAGGACTATGACGCTATCTGGAAGTGCTTCATGGACAAATCTCACATGGTGCGAAGAGATCTTTTTTGTAATACCATTATCCTTTCCTCATGGCCTTTTCCCCTTTTCTATCTAAAATAATAAGGGGCCGCGCTCTTAAGAGCAGCAGCAACGTGCACTCCGCCCATCTTTTGGATGACTGTACGAACATAATCTTACTGTATTTTGGTACAATGATAATAAAACTTACAGGTGGTCCCCGACTTATGAGCACCCTGACCTACGAGCGTCCGACTTTACGAGATTATCATAATTAATAAAAATACGAAATTTAAAAAAAAAAATAATAATAATTTGTTTAAATGTTCTTAATTTCATGTGTACAGCACTTTGTTGCAGCTGTGGTTGTTTTAAATGGCTTTATAAATACGTAAAGTATCATTATTATTATTTTTTTTTAATAATTTCATGCTTTTTTGAACAACTTCCTGCGGGAACCAGGAACCGGAAATACCGCCTCCGCCATTTTACATTCATTAGTTCCAGAGTCTCGGCACTCGGCAGCCGGCTTTGGAGGACTGTTTCTCCCATAAGAGGATGCCTCATACGGATAAATTAACTGGAAACACTCCCTGAACTCTGTGAATGTCTCAGGACTGGAGCAGCAGCCGCGATCGCTCCGCCGATCGCTCCCACCGCACGAGACCAGTAGCTCATGGTATGAGCTAAGGCTAACATGCTAAAGCGGACCCC
>JBBPBX010083150.1:5392-15585 GCA_038048925.1 Garcialebias charrua | reverse complement strand
TGATACAAAGTACAAGGGAGAAAATTAATGGAGGTAGCTTGACACATTTATGTCTATAACACATTGAATTTTATTTCAAATAACTCCAACAGGATACATTTAGTATATGAACATGTTGTGATCACACTGTGTTGTTTAAAAAAAAAAAACAGTTTCTGGACTAAATTAATCACATTTTTCTTTTACAGTCAACAGAAGAAAATCACCAGAATTCAACAACCTGTGTCATCTTCTGGAGGAAGACGTGAGACACCAGATGGAAATTTGTTACTTCTGTTTGTCACTTCAAACTTTTCCTATTAAACGTTATATTTTCTTAAGTGGTGTCCTCGAACATTCAATTTCCTAAACTTATTTTATAATGTGAAGTGTGTATTGTGTTTAAATCCATACTGGAAGTTAAGAGAACTTTCCATTTGCATTTGACCTTTAAAGAATCATAAGATAAAGATTATTAGAATCTGCTCAACTGTTATTACGTTATAAATTATTTGGTTCTAGGATGAAGTCATACAAAAAAAGTCAAAAATTAAAAGTGGCCAAAGTCCTTTGGACAGTTTAAAGTTAAAGAATTCACAGACCATCCATCTACCATCTACCCATCTACCACCCAGCAGCAACTTTACCAGGGAGACACTGGCAGTTTCAAAGATCACAGTGTGATGTTTTAAATCAACTTTATTTATAAAGCACATTTTAAAAACCACAGGGTCAACCAAAGTGCTGTACAATAACATAAAAGACAAGTTAATTAAAAACTATAAAAAGCATACAAAAATAAATACATATAGTGTACCAGTCTTACTGCAGGTGTGTTAACATGCCATAAAAGATAAGATCACGTGTTAAAAGCCAAGGAATAAATGTGTGTTTTTAAATAAGATTTAAAAAGTTTTGAGGACTGTCAGCAGCAACTGCTCAGCTGATCTGAGAACGGGGAGG
The DNA here is from genome assembly GCA_038048925.1 of Garcialebias charrua. Taxonomy (NCBI): domain Eukaryota; kingdom Metazoa; phylum Chordata; class Actinopteri; order Cyprinodontiformes; family Rivulidae; genus Garcialebias; species Garcialebias charrua. The sequence goes on along the minus strand of JBBPBX010083150.1, from coordinate 14,643 downwards.
GCAGGAAGGTTGAAGCAGCTCAGATAAATATGGTTTTGCAACTTTATCAAGCACCTTGTGCATAACTAAATAATAAAATATGCTTTAATACATCTTTATTGTAAAAATACTAAATTGGAAAATACATGGGTTTAAAGAAGGCAACAAGGTAGGATTATGAATTGGGTTTAAAGATTACAGCTCATGAGGTACTCATTATAGCATGACATCTCTTTCACAACATTCTGTCAAAGCCTTTATTGTGTTCTTCTTCTAGTGGTGGCTAGTACTGTAGTAAATAGCTTGAGGGAACACTACTGCCACCATGTGGTAAGACGAGTAGGATTCTGGACCCCGCCCACAGAAGGGGTACAAAAAAGCTGTGGAAACAGAACATAGATGTGACCCGACCCGAACTGAGCCGATCTGAGCCGATCCAACCCGAGCCGAGCCGAGCGGTGGAAAAGAGGCATTAGAGTCAGAGTCAGAGTCAGAGAGAATTTATTGTCATTTGCACCGCATGTAGTACATGTGTTGAAAACGAGATTATGTACACAGGGTCCCAGTTACATCCAACAACAAATGCAAGAGAAAAACAATAATAACATCTAGGATTAACTAAGAGAGACATCACATCAGCTAGTAATACACTAAGCCCTAATGTAGTAGAAAAACATCATTATAAACAGCAGCACGAACATGAGCATATGGTCACAGATGAATGCAGCAACAAGAAACAGATCAGTATCAGTATGATGTGACATTTTGCAGTGTTTATTCTTATTATTTATTTATTCATGAGTCTGACAGCTTCAGGGTAGAAGCTGTTCCTCAGTCTAGTGGTTCTACATTATTAGTGTCGCGCTCCTGCCACGTGGCCCCCTGGTGGGTGTTCCTTCTGCCTGCGGGCGTGCTTGGGGCCCTCACTATCTGGGGTTGGGCGCTTGGGCGTTTGTCGGCTCGGCCTGGTGGCTGCCTGGTGGGGCTCGTGTCCTCTGGTCCTGTCGGGTCTGGGCCTGAGGGGTGGGCGTCCCCGGTGCCCGGGCCTCGGTGACCGGCCCTGGGGCTACGTCGGTGCAGCGGGCTCCGGCGGGGGCCTGTGTATTTGTCGCAGTTGACCCCGGGGGGTCATTGTGTGTGGTCGCTGGTGGGGTTCGTCCGGTTCTTCCCCTTGGTCGGATCTGGGGAGTGGACGAGTGGCTCGTCCTGTTCGGGTGGTCCTGGGGACTCTGGGCTCGGGGTCCTTCCTGGGGTCTTGGGCTTTGATCGCCCCTTCGTCTGTCTCGGGCTTTGGGGGGACGGATCTCTGATGCTTCACAGTCGCTACTAAATGTTCTATTGGAGGAACCTTATTCACTTATGCATGCTCACAACCACACACAAATGGATGCAGGGATGTATATGTAGATATATGCAGATATGTAGATGGGTATATGAATGAATATAAATGTATATGTATGTATACTGTATATATGTCAGAGTCAGAGTCAGAGAGAATTTATTGTCATTTGCACCGCATGTAGTACATGTGTTGAAAACGAGATTATGTACACAGGGTCCCAGTTACATCCAACAACAAATGCAAGAGAAATACAATAATAACATCTAGGATTAACTAAGAGAGACATCACATCAGCTAGTAATACACTAAGCCCTAATGTAGTAGAAAAACATCATTATAAACAGCAGCACGAACATGAGCAGATGGTCACAGATGAACGCAGCAACAAGAAACAGATCAGTATCAGCATGATGTGACATTTTGCAGTGTTTATTCTTATTATTTATTTATTCATGAGTCTGACAGCCTCAGGGTAGAAGCTGTTCCTCAGTCTAGTGGTTCTACATTTGATGCTCCTCAACCTCCGTCCCGAGGGGAGTGGTGCAAAGAGTGAGTGTGCTGGGTGAGTGAGGTCTTTCATGATGCAGGTGGCTCTTTTTCTGCATCTGGAGGTGTAAATGTCTGTGATGGTGGGGAGACTGACTCCCACAGACTTCTGTGCAGCCTTCACCACTCTCTGCAGAGCTTTTCTCTCTGCAACTGTGCAGCCTCCATGCCACACGTTGATGCTGGAGCACAGGACGCTCTCCACTGCACACCTGTAGAACGAGGTGAGGACTGGGCTTCTCAGACCGGCTCGTCTCAGCCGTCTGAGGAAGTAGAGTCTCTGATGACCTTTCTTGATCAGGCTGGTGGTGTTATTGCTCCAGCTGAGGTTATCATTCAAGTGTACACCCAGGTATTTGTAGCTGGAGACCACCTCCACCGCAGATCCACCTATATACAGTGGGGTGTGGGTGTGTTTGTTCCTTCTGAAGTCCACAATCATCTCCTTCGTCTTCTTCACATTCATGTGAAGGTTGTTCTCTTTGCACCAGCTCTCCAGATGTTCCACCTCCTGTCTGTAGCTGGATTCATCATTATCTGTGATGCATCCCACCACAGCTGTATCATCTGCAAACTTAACAATATGACAGCCTGGATGTGTGGCTATACAATCATATGTGAGCAGAGTGAACAGAAGAGGGCTCAGCACACATCCCTGAGGAGAGCCAGTGCTGAGGGTGATGGTGGAGGAGGAGAAGTTGTGGATCTTCACGGACTGTGGTCTGTCTGTTAAGAAGTCTAAGACCCAGTTACAAATAGAGGGGCTTAGTCCAAGTGTGGATAGTTTGTCTATCAGAGTTTGGGGGATCATGGTGTTGAAGGCAGATGTGAAGTCCACAAAGAGCAGACGCACGTATGAGTCCTTCTGATCCAGGTGGGTGAGAGCAGTGTGGACCACGGAGGAGATGGCGTCCTCTGTTGATCGGTTCTCACGATATGCATATTGATGAGGGTCCTCGTTGATGTTGACGGCTGTCTTGATGTGGGACATGACCAGTTTCTCAAAACATTTAGCGACTATCGGGGTGAGAGCCACCGGTCTGTAGTCATTCAGACCAGTCACTGTGGAGCTTTTTGGGACTGGGATGATGGTGGCGGTCTTCAGGCAGGTGGGAACTGACTCCAGTGCAAGTGAGGTGGTGAAGATGTCAGCCAGCACCTCACAGAGCTGGTCCGCACATTCCTTCAGAACTTTCCCTGGGATGTTGTCTGGACCCGTAGCTTTATGAGGGTTGATCCTTCTGAGACTGCCTCTCACTTCTGCTGCGGTCACTTTGAGGTGCTCCTCGTCTGGTGATGAGGTGAGTCTGGTGCTAGTTGGTCTGTTTGGATCATCAAAACGTGCATAAAACTTATTGAGGGCATCAGGCAGGGATGGGTCCCTGGGGCATTGTTTGCTTTTGCCCTTGTAGTCTGTTAAGCATTTGATGCCCTGCCACATGCTCCTTGGATCATGTGAGGTGAACTGTCCCTCGATCCTCTGTGCATACGCGGCTTTGGCCTTCTTTATGCCATCATCCAGTTCTCTCCTGCACTTTCTCAACTCCTCAGTATCTTTAGACTTGAATGCAGTGTCCCTGGCTGCCAGCAGGGTGCGGACATCCTTATTTAGCCAGGGTTTTTGATTGGGGTAAAATTTAACACACTTTCTTATGGATACATTTTCAGCACATGTACTGATGTAACCCAGGACAGAGGAAGCATAAAGCTCCAGGTCAATTGAATTTCCATTCGTAGCTGCCTCTTTGAAGACAGACCAGTTTGTGTTTTCAAAGCAGTCTCTTAGCATGGGGGAACTATCTTGGCGCCACGATGTTATCACTCTTTGTTCTGGCATCGCACGTCTGAGTGGGGGTAGCTGTCTAGGGACCAATAGCAGGGAGCGATGGTCGGAAGCCCCGATCGGTGGGCGTGGCTTCGCCGTGTACGCCCCCTTCACATTCGTGTAGACCTGGTCTAATGTCTTATTTCCTCGTGTTTCTGTGAAAACGTGCTGATTGAAGGTTGGAAGGATGGCACGTAAATCCACGTGATTGAAGTCCCCGGAAACAATGAAAAACCCCTCAGGATATTTACACTGCAGCGAGGTGAGTAACTCATGAATTTCTTCCTGGGCGACTTTAGCATTAGCATCGGGGGGTATGTAAACATTGCTTATTATTATCGCTGAATAGTCGCGGGGAAGATAATGTGGGCGACATCTTATTGTTAAAAGCTCCACAGCAGCTGAGCAGATCCTGCTGATAACGGCACAGTTCGTGCACCAGTCTTTGTTAACGTAAATGCAGACGCCCCCACCTCGCGTTTTCCCCGTAGTCTCGATGCACCGGTCCGTTCTGAAAAATAGTTTATTATCCAACTCGTAAACAGAGTCAGGAGTGTCTTCATTGATCCATGTTTCCGTGAGACAAAGCACCGAACATCTCCTCATCTCCTCCGACGTTGTTACTCTCAGACGAAGCAGGTCCATCTTGTTGTCGAGCGAGCGCACGTTAGACAGAAATAAAGCCGGCATCGGGGGTTTACCGGTTTTAGCGTCTGCTCGTAGTCTCGTCATGATTCCTGCTCGACAGCCACGCTTTTTCCCTCGAGAGCATCGCTTTCTCTTCTTTCCTCCGCGCATCTGCTTCCAGAAAGATGATCTAAGCAGATCCAATCTTCCGAGTTCTGATTTGAGTTCGTTGCTGATTTCAGCTGTGCCTTGTGGTAAATCCGCTCCAATTCTCAACAGCTCAGTTCGGCTATAATTCACCCGCAAAAAACGCGCAGAGTCAGGTACAAAAACACTATTAAAACTACTAAAAACTGGGGATGTTCTGGAAGCCCATGAAGCTGCTACTGGTCTGAGCGCGGCCATCTTGGACTACTTGTTGGTATGGGTATGTGTATTTATAGAAATCTACTGCAAGGTCATGAATATTATCAGTCTTTATGCATGTATGTTTCGTTGCTGTGTTCTGTCATGTGCTTTGCAGGATTGTGGACGGCGGTTGGGTGTGTTTGCCTTATGCTCTTTTTGTGGATAATTGTTGTTTTGTTGTCTTACTTTCTCTTTTCTTTCTTTCTCTCTATTTAAAAATAAAAATAAATAAATAAATAAATAAATTAAATTAAATAAATATTTTAAAAAATACATATTGGAGTGAGAGGATGGCTATAAGGTGGGAAGGGAGGCCATCTATAAATGGAAAAAAAAAAAAGAGAATTTTAAAATGAACTCTAAAATACACGGGCAGCCAGTGGAGAGAAGCCAGGACAGGTGTGATGTGCTCTCTTTTGCGTGTTCCAGTTAAAAGTCGTGCAGCAGCATTTTGCACCAGCTGCAGACGTGCAAGTGAGGACTGGCTGACTCCAAGATAGAGAGAATTACAGTAATCCAGCCGGGATGAAATGAAGGCATGGATTACTGTTTCGAACTGCTGCCGTGAAAGAATAGGTTTCACCTTTGCCAATTTTCTCAAATGATAAAAACCAGATTTTACTGTGGCCCTTATTTGACTCTCGAGCTTAAAATCACTGTCCATCTTAAAACCAAGGTTTGTAATTGTAGATTTCACATACATTGTCAGGGGGTCTAAGTCAACTGGAGGGCTCGAACAAGCTCCACTAGGTCCAAAAACAAGTACCTCAGTCTTTTTTTCATTAAAGTGCAGAAAGTTTAGGGCCATCCAAGCTTTAAGATCCTCGAGACACGATAAAAGAGGTTTAATGGACCAGGCATCAACTCGCCTCAAAGGCACATAGATTTGGCAATCATCAGCGTAGCAATGAAAGGAGATGCCATGTTTTCTAAAAATCGATCCTAGAGGAAGCAGATATAAAGAAAAAAGCAAAGGCCCCAAAATTGATCCCTGAGGTACGCCACATTACAAAGGAGCAGAAAATGATTCAAACCTAGCAATTTTTACAGAAAATGTTCTGTCAGCCAAATAGGACCCCAACCACTCCAGAGCAGTCCCACCGATGCCTACTTGGTGCTGTAGACGTGATAATAAAATGCTGTGGTCCACTGTGTCAAACACAGCAGTTAAATCCAATAACACAAGGATCACGTGATCACCCGAGTCACATGACAGAAGGATGTCATTAAAAACTCTCAACAGAGCTGACTCTGTGCTATGGAGAGTTTTAAATCCAGACTGGAACACATCCATGATGTTATGTTCATCCAAGAAGGATTTTAACTGAGGATAAACAATTTTTCCAAGATTTTTGACAGGAGGGGAAGCTTAGAGATGGGCCTAAAATTCCCCAACACAGTGGGATCAAGACTGGGTTTTTGTAACAGGGGCTGAACAACAGCATGTTTAAAATTGGCAGGGACTACTCCAGATAGCAGACTACTGTTAAAAAGGTTAAGAACCAAGTGATTAAAACAAGGGAAAACCTCTTTAAAAAAGTGTGGTTGAAGAGCATCACATGGAGAACCAGAAGGTTTAATCTGAGTGACCATGTCCTCTAAAAATGACACAGTCACCGGCTCAAACTGATTGAAGGCAGCAGAGCAGGGGACACACACAGAGGGGTCAGAGTTTGGGCGTAAGATAGAAGCCCTTATAGAGGTAACCTTATCAATAAAAAACTGCATAAAATTATTGCACAACTGAGTGGATGCATCAAAACCAGGTGTCTGTGGAGAGTTAAGAAAAGAGTCAATAGTACTAAAAAGGACACGTGGATTGTGGCTGTGTGATGAGATCAAGTTAGAAAAATAGTCCTTTTTGGCTGCTTTAACTGTGTCCAGATAATTGCGTCAACAGTCTTTAAAAATTTGAAGGGATACCTGCAGCTTGTCCTTCCTCCACCTGCGTTCCGCTCTGCGACAGTCCTGAATTTGTCACGAGCAAATTAAACTCAGGTCCAGCATGGCTGCAGGAGGTTCTGGAGATTTCCTTGTGTGCTGGTCTGATGTGTGGGCTGCAGGACCAGCGCTCCCTGTTTTTTATTTTTTTTAGAACTTTTTATTAACATATAAATACAGAACACCACTGCGGCTGTAGCTGCCAGCTCCCGGCTCCCCCCCCGACCTGTCAATCAATGCAGTAGGCGTGTCAGCAAATGACCAATCAGCGACCTCAATTTGTCCCGTAGGTAAACGCTCTGCGCTGCAGCTGCTCAAATGACGTCAAGAATTTGGTGCGAAAACGCGAGAATGTACGCGAGAACGTACGCTGGGGTGTGTGGCTGAACTCTCTGCGTACAATACGTGTCTACGGACACGCGTACAAACGTATGCAGAGCTATACTGGAGCCTTTAGGCCCAGTCTTAAAACTAGACAATGTGTCAGCCTCACGGACAGAAACTGGAAGTTGGTTCCACAAGAGAGGAGCCTGAAAGCTGAAAGATCTGCCTCCCATTCTGCTTTTGGAAACTCTAGGATCCACAAGTAAACCTGCAGCCTGAGAGTAAGGTGCTCTGTTAGGAAAATATGGAACCACAACATCTGTAAAATAAGATAGAGCTGGGTTGTTGAGAGCTCACTGAAATCAGAATCAGAATCAGAATATCTTTATTGACATTGCACCGAGGTACAACGGGAATATGTACGTACAGTCGTCCGAAAGAAGGACTATGTGTACGAAGCTGCAGGTGATTATCAGTGCGGCCATCTTATTCCTTATCAGAATAATAATCTTAGATACGAAAAGGGGAGAAGAACCATGAGGGTAGATAGTGGTATTACAAAAAAAGATATTTCACATCTTGTCTATTAGGACACGATTTGAGACATAAAAAACTCTACCAGCAAGCACAGTTAAGACAAATTACATATGCATTTGAGGTCAAGGCGGTGAGATTTAGTCCATGAGCCTTTTTCAGATCAGTCACAGTTCTGATGATGTTTTTTAGCCAGCAGTTCTGATAAGCGTGCACAGAAAATTTTCCGGGGGAGGGGCGATAGATGAAGCTTGTATCCTCGGTTACTCATGACCCAGGAGGAATTTGATAGTCAGCCCATTTCCAAGGCTGTTGGGGAGTCAGATTCAGGTAAGCTTGATTGTTGATTTTCTTCCAGCAGACATATTATTTTCCTGCAGCCTTGAGTGTCCATCTGGACGATCCGATTCCAAAATCGTCTAATTGTGGGAATCTGTTCCACTGATCCATACTATGAATCCCCCTCCAGGTCGAACCCACCACGCTAACGAGTCCCAAAGCTTGTAAATCAGCTGTTTTAGCGAGGTCACCGCACGGCTCAAACTTTCACACTGACTCGGAAGCTTAGTCATGGCCAACTGCCGCTGAAGTCTTCCTCAGTTTCCGATAGTACAGAGCTTCGCCAATGCCAAAAAGCTTAGCGCCTGCCATCATGAATCCAATTATGTAAACAACTTCGTCCTCCACAGACAGGACTAAGAGACACATTACCTTCCACTCTCCCCACATCCATGACGTATCCTCCAGAGTGCGTCTGTGCTGGGCAAGCCGGTTCCCCCAGACCTTGTCGTTTTGTAGAAAAAATCTTGTCAATATAGTTGATCGTCCATGATACCAAATCCATAATCTCAAATTACTTTCGAGAGATAAGTGCCAAGGAGCTGCAGACAAACAGAGAGCAAAGCAGGGAGAAGGGAGACAGGAGAGGAAAAGCAGAAGCAGCCACCTTCGACAAGAGCAAGGCAAAAAAAAGTACTGATGCTTTAGATGAAGTCTCTTAAAAACCGGTAAAGACAGTGAAATGTCAAACAACCTTTGGAGACCATAAAGAAGTACAGTATTTTCTGGTGTATAGGTCGCACCTGTGTATAGGTCGCATTGTCCAATTATCACCAATAGATTGGAAAAATCCCTAGATAGGTCGCACTGGTGTATAGGTCGCACCTACGTTTAGCTCTGCTGCAAATGTCTGCCACAGGAGCGCACAGCAAGGCTTTTAAGAAGATTAACACTTAAAAACAATTATTTGTTTGATAAAAATTATAGCAAATATATGTCTGAGCTGAACTTTTCCTTAATAAATGAATGTAATTGTGAAATGAGCTGGATTAAAAAAATTGTTTCACCGAAAGTGATAACAAGCCATATATAGGTCGCACCTGAGTATAGGTCGCAGGCCTTGAAAAACCATAAAAAGGTGCGACCTATACACCAGAAAATACGGTAAACTGAACAAGTGTGGTGAAAGTTTCAGAGTTAAAGTAGATCTGCCAACAAAATTATACTACAATTTAGAAAACCCTAATTATGCTTCTCATGTTCTGATGTGAACATTACATGACAATTCTGACTGGATGATTGTATAGATGGAACTGCAGCCCAACGGTTGACCGTTGATAATTGGCTGCTGCTGCCAATCAGAACACATACAGTTATTGAGAACTGACAGAAGATGTATGTTCAAAGTTTTCATTTTAAATCAAGTTGTTTTAAAGTTTTATGTTG
>JBBPBX010083149.1:0-15585 GCA_038048925.1 Garcialebias charrua | reverse complement strand
CCAACCAGTTTACATGTGCTTTGTGGACTTGGAGAAGGCATTCGACCGCGTCCCTCGGGGGGTTCTGTGGGGGGTACTCCGGGAGTATGGGGTACCAGGCCCTTTGATAAGGGCTGTTAGGTCCCTGTACGACCGGTGTCAGAGCTTGGTCCGCATTGCCGGCAGTAAGTCAGGCTCGTTTCCGGTGAGAGTTGGACTCCGCCAAGGTTGCCCTTTGTCACCGATTCTGTTCATAACTTTTATGGACAGAATTTCTAGGCGCAGCCAAGGTGTTGAGAGGATCCGTTTTGGTGACCTTAGAATCGCTTCTCTGTTTTTTGCAGATGATGTGGTCCTACTGGCTTCATCAGTTCGTGATTTACAACTTTCACTGGAGCGGTTTGCAGCCGAGTGTGATGCGGCCGGGATGAGGATCAGTTCCTCCAAATCCGAGGCCATGGTCTTGAGCCGGAAAAGGGTAGCATGCCCTCTCCGGGTCGGGGAGGAGGTCCTGCCCCAAGTGGAGGAGTTTAAGTATCTCGGGATCTTGTTCACGAATGAGGGAAAACTGGAGCGTGAGATCGATAGGCGGATAGGTGCAGCGTCCGCAGTGAAGCGGGCGCTGTACCGGTCTGTCGTGGTGAAGAGAGAGCTGAGTCAAAAGGCAAAGCTCTCAATTTACCGATCGATCTACGTTCCCACCCTCATCTATGGTCATGAGCTTTGGGTTATGACCGAAAGAACAAGATCTCGGATACAAGCGGCTGAAATGAGTTTTCTCCGCAGGGTGGCTGGACTCTCCCTTAGAGATAGGGTGAGAAGCTCAGTCATCCGGGAGGGACTCGGAGTAGAGCCGCTGCTTCTCCACATCGAGAGGAGCCAGTTGAGGTGGCTCGGGCATCTGGTTAGGATGCCTCCTGGACGCCTCCCTGGTGAGGTGTTCCGGGCATGTCCCACCGGGAGGAGACCCAGAGGAAGACCCAGGACACGCTGGAGGGACTATGTTTCTCGGCTGGCCTGGGAACGCCTTGGGATTCCCCCGGAGGAGCTGCTCCAAGTGGCTGGGGAGAGGGAAGTCTGGGCCTCCCTACTTAGGCTGCTACCCCCGCGACCCGACCCCGGATAAGCGGAAGAAGATGGATGGATGGATGGATGGATTTTTGTACTTTGCCTCCTGAGTCCTGTCTGCAAATGGGTTCTTTCCACGGTCCCTGAGCCGGGACCCTAACAGGGGGTCCAAGGCAAACTGCTTTTTACACAAAGGATCTTTGTGCAAAACAACAGCTCTGAGGATATTGGTTAGACTAACTAGGGAACATTTTGACTCCCCTCTGAATAAAACAGCTTCAGCTCAAAGACTGCTCACGACAGATGTCTCTGAAGGAATAATCACTTTCTGAAAAACAGAACAGAGAAATATGTTATGCACATTGTAATATTTTACTTGATTTCATTATAATGATTGAGAACAACAATAAAAATTATTCATGTTCACACTTGTTAATCAAATAAAGCAATCTTCATCAATGATTTGTTTTTCTTTCTTAGAAACAGAGGAAGAATAAGGTAAACCTTTGTCAGACTGTAGCTGACTCTGTGTCCCTGACGAGAAATGTGTTGTAGCATGAAACTTCACTGCTCTAATTATGACCCTCGACCCTTATTCATCTTTGAGACTCGCCATGAATCATTTGCTTTAAAATTACCTCTGACTTCAATAATGTCTGATGTTTTTATACTCATTTCAACCTGGAGAGACTCACAAAACGAGAGACAATAATACAATTAACAAGTTTTATTGATTAGGGTTTCTTTGGCGCTCGGGCCCCGGCGGAGGGCATGCATGCCGGACTGCTGAGAGCTTGAATGTCCGGCATAGGGAGCTAGATTATGGATATCTTCCCCCCGAACCCGGTGGCGGAGTCGGGACCGCAGACGTCCAACCCATCCCACGGTACGTGATTGACGGCCAGCCAGCGGCCGTTGGCTCCGGTCAACCCTGAGACAAACACCAGCGTAGAACTCCCTTCCTGAGCAAGCACGAAGCGACAGTGGGAAGGAAAAACTCCCCCGTGAGGAAGAAACCTCCAGCAGAACCAGGCACAGGACAAGCGGCCATCTGCCTCAACCGGCTGGGTCGCAGGGAACAGGAAGCAGGAACGGACACAGTCACAGGACCAGGACGGAGGCGAGCAGGACAACCCCAGGTGGCGCAGGCGGGACGAAGAACGGGGGAGAATCGAGGAACCAGAAACCCCGGGAGGAGATGGGGAGGTGGAGGGGGGCGACCAGACTTGCAACGGGCAAACAGGAAGAGCTGAGGAAAGGGACGCCTTATATCCAGATGGACAGATGATTCATTCATTCATTCAACCTTTATTTATACAGGCTAGCCTCGTTGAGTCACGGGGACTCATTTACAAGAGGGACCTGTCTCACTCACACCAAACAACCATCCACTCTCACACTCACACCTAGGGTCAATTTAGAGTCACCAATCAGCCTAACAAGCATGTTTTTTGGTCTGTGGGAGGAAACCGGAGTACCCGGAGGAAACCCACGCATGCACGGGGAGAACATGCAAACTCCACCCAGAAAGGCCCCGGACCGGGATTTGAACCGGCAACCTTCTCGCTGAGAGGCAGCAGCTCTACCAGTTGTGCCACCGTGCTTCACTGATGAGTGATGAGTGATTTGATGCAGCTGTGAGTCTTGCCATTGCTGAATTTGCGTCTTTGACTTCATTTCTCGTCAGGGACACAGAGTCAGCTACAGTCTGACAAATGTTTACCATGCATGACTTTAGTGTCCAAGAGCAGCTTGGAAATATTTGAACATGCATGGGGTTTTCAACGCAACTTAGCTCTTGCTCCACAGAATCCTTTAAATAAACAGCAGATAACGCTCATTGTTTTTGATGTTATAATATGTAGTCTATTATTGCAGGCTAAAGGGGAGGGGGGCTTTTATATGTCATTAAGAAGATTAATCATATAGACTGGCTAATTTCTGAGTATCAAAGCTGCTTTCTATATTTAATGTTAACATTGCAGTTGTATATCTTTTTTCAAATAAAATCTCTCCGCAGCCCTCTTCAAATCAAGGCTCCAATATTTTGTTTTCTGCCAGTAGATCCATTGTTTCCATCACTGTCGTGGTGGACACAGAGCAATCATTGCTCTTGCATTAAAAAACATGCTCCCTGATTGTCTTGATTATTTTCTTCAATTTTTGTATTACAAGTGAAGACAAACTTACAAAGATTTATTTGTGTGCACACAGTCTTTGAAGCACTGAATTGTGCTTCCTGTGTAAAATGTAGGTATGCTTTTTCATTTTTTTGTCATTTTATGAATTTATTTATTTAAAAGGGCAGTGCACATTAATCAATATTCCACAAATATAAAAGCACCATCATAGCACAACTAAATTTAATCTGTTGTCTTGAGCAGATTATAAAGCAATTCTTAAAACAAATGCACAAAACAAAGCTACCAGTCTTTGTCTTTCAGTAATGTAGTTTACAGAACTGACCACTGTAATAATTTAACAGGAACTCTTGAACTCTGTCAACATCAAAAAAAAAAAAAAAATGCTGCCTAAACATAACCTCCTGATCATTATGTTCTTTTAACAACTTTATTGTTACAAACCTTTTTGTCACATCGTATTGTTTTTCTTTCTTTTGCTGGAATGAGTCAGATCTTGTAAGTTCGATTCGAGCCATGGCTCTCAACTGGAAATGAGTGGAATACCTCCTCAATGAGGTCATGGCTTCAGTCGGTTGTGGTGAAGGAGTTGAGCCTACAGGCAAAGACGCTCCAACCCTCACCTATAATGAGGTTTGGATCAAGACTGAAACAATGAGATCCTGAATACAAGTGGCTGAAATAAACTTCTTGCATACGGTGGCCAGGCTCACCCTTAGAGATGGGGTGAGGGGCTCCATCGCCCTGGACGTAGAGCCGTTGCTCCTTCGCATCGAAAAGCTGTTTGAACTTGTTTTTTTTGTGAATGGAGTTGTTTAATGATGACGACAATTTACATTAGCCCCAGCCCCACTTGAACTAACCATCAGCTCATCTCTCAGGTCAGAATTAAACTTTATTCATCCAAACTGAGCTAGTTAGAGGAGTTTGTTCTTTCAAGACATTATTGTTCATGCCCTTTTTGTTAGCAAACCCCACTTCAAAACGCTTGAGCTATCACTTTAAAGAGAACAGGTTACTGTATTTTGTTGGACTGTTTCTTGTTTGAATAATTCATCCACATCACAGCACAACAAATGTAGTCCAGCAATGTTTGTGATAAATTAATTGTTTTTAGAGGCACGTGGTTCAAATCCTACACTTAACCAGTCACAACTGTCAAGATTTTATATGAGAATTGAACTTCCATCCTCTTTGTGTGTACATGACAACAACAAGTATGTTTCTGTGTCGATGAAGGAATCAAAAAAGGGTAAAAGGAAAGATTGATTTCTTTGTCAGATGGGATTATACCCCAGCAGACCCTCCAATTAGCCATATTTCACATGTCGGCTCACATCATTGAGGCTGTAGCACTGTGTGATAACACTGTTAGAGAAACAAAAAGACTGAAGGGGGAGCAGGAAAATGAAGGGCAGAACTGGAAAGATGGGGAGACAAGCGTGACCTGAAAAAGAGATAAATGTCAAGAGTGAAAATGCCTTCAAGATAGATAACAACATAAAAATGTGGGAAAGAAGAAGGTCATGGTGAAATTGATAAGAAGAGGTCAAATGAAGAAATGATTGATTCCAGTGTAAGCCCGTTGGTTCCATATTTTTCTACCACAACTTGATATTTATAGTAAAGTGTCAGCAACTGCTCCCAAGTTTGATTGGATGAAAGTTATGATTATTGGATCTTTAACCTTAATGCAGAATTGTTGACAGACTGTTTTAAACAATAAATGCAATTATAGCAGCTTTAACTTTGAAACGTTGCAACCATTCTGTGTAATGATTTTTTTTTTAGCCCTTTAGTACAACTTTTTAAAATTTATTTTAACCAGTGAGTTGTTTGTTCAATGTAATGTATATTTTTTATGTTCCACAACAACACAAAGTTAAACAATTGTAACAGTCTCATTTCCCACATTTTGTTGAAGTGATTTTGTTGAAGTCCACATAGGACTCAATAAAGAGCCTGTGATTTGCGTATCCTATACAAAAACATAAATAATAAAAAAACTATCTTGTTATTTAAGAAATTTGGCATAATACACATGATTTTACCCATTTTGTCACATAGATGTCATAGTTTTTAATTTGGCCAAAGTGAAACCGGAAGTGACTATTTAAAAATAAGAACTCTCTGGTCTTTATTTATTGAAAAAAATATCATTTGAACTTTGACTCGTCTTCATGTCTTTCTGACAGTGACTCAAAGTAATCTAAAGAAACAACAGATTCTCTATTGTCTGTGTTGTTGGCCATCAATGATCTGCATGCAGGCGTTCCTCTTTGTCATCACTTCCTGTTACTGCACAACGTTGCATCTCAGCTCAGCACTGTGCCGTTTTTTGTTGTGATGAATGTTATCCTTCCAAAATGCAACATTTAAAATTAAATAAAGATCGACATCACCAGCACTTTAATAATGCAGTTCAGTTTGTAAAACTGTGAATTTTAGCCTCACATTTGTCAGTTTTAACCTTAAACAAAGTGTTGGTATTAGTCAAAAACACGAGCCTAAAATGCAGCTGACTTATAAAAACCGTACAATGAGCAAGCAAAGGCTCTATACACTTTGTACACAGACACAAAACTAGTGGTCATCATCATTTTGGGGTTGTTGAATATAAAATAGCCAGGCTGGCAGGTTGCAGATTAAACATGGATCCATTTGATATGAATAAGAAATTATCTGACAAGACATCCAAGGAAGTGCAGCACTTTGAACAGGTGTGCGTGGGCCTGAGCGGTGTCCAAAACATGGAGGCTGCAGAAGCAGAGCAGATGCACCCACCGTTTTCTCAGGGTGTTTTGAACAAGTGGGTTTGGACCAGAACATTTATTTTTTTTGTAAATGCACTAATTATTATTTACCATACAATCTTTTAGTGCAGCCTTGAAAAGGTGAAGTAAGAGTTTTGTGTTGCAGGAAATACATAAAAATAAAAATAAACTCCCATGAGCAACTCCCCCTGCAGTTTCTCATGCCAACAACTTCACGAGCTTTAGTAGGCTTTTTAGCCAGATTAAAAACCCAATGCCCCACTGTTAAAGCTGGCAGTCATTTACGAGAATCTAATTTACGAGACTGACTATAAAAACCAAGAGCCTTCAAAGGAATATAAATATAGCGATAACTCTAAATCAGTGTGGCCATTGATTTTTTTTTTTTTTAATTCAGAACTCTAGAGGGCTTCAGTCTTCTTTGATAGGTGTAGTTGGATGGTGTAACCTTGTGTTCTGAGAGCTTTATCTGAGCAGTGTGGTAAAAAATGAGTTAAGAATTCAAAACATACTCCTACAATGGGACATGCTGGCTTTAGTGCACAGCACTCAGAGGAAATATAGGGAAACTGTCGCTCTCTCCCTGAACCCGAGCTCTGCTCATATCTTTCATAACACCCTGCTCTCCCGTGGTCAGACTGGTGAAATTGATTGCCCTGCTTGCACTATATGAGCAACAGTCACTTTGGGATTTACTTTGCTGTAAGGAACATCAACCCACTCCACCCTCGATTCCAAATTGATTATAAAACTGCTTTCTGCTGACACGGACACATCTAAGAGTTTCAATGTGTGTGTGCGTGAGCTTTAAGGAGGATGTAAGACAGATTAGAAAATGTTGCGAGATGAAATCCCAGCAACATTAAAGCAGCTTCAAAAAAAACAAATTCATTGTTTTTGGATGTTAATAGTTTTAAGTTGAGACTTGTAAATAATCTGATAAACTGTGGTTACCTGATACTTCATCCCTGGTTGATAGTCTCTTTGCAGGAGCAAAAGTTGCAGCTACTTTATTGCAGATGAAATTTTGTAGGCCTCAAATTGTACCAAAATGTTAAAATATTCAATTTCATTAACAGGGAGTTGTTTTTTTGCAAAAAACATGTTAAAGTTTTGCAATCTTTCCCGATGTTTAAAAAAAAAAACTGAATGGGATTTTGTGTATTTTCTAAAAACATGTAGGTATATAGATAAGACGTTTTAAATGTGGGAAAATATGTCAATCATACAGTCAATGATACTATACAACACACGAAATTATAATAATAATTATTATTTTGAATAATTTTAATCAATTAAAAAATTATCTGAAACATATATTTTAGGATTTAGCAATTGAATTAAGGATTTTAGCAAAAATCTTTCTGGCTTTAACCTAATTCACCTGACACAAAAAAACAAAACAAAAACAAACAAAACAAAAAAAAAAAACGTAAAGGCAACATCAATTTTCTGATCATAGCAACCAAAATAAGTCTGTTGTTGGGAATTTCTAGCAGTTTTTCCTTTTTGCCAGTTTTCTCTATAATTGCCACTTCCAAACACACTATTCCTGATCCAGTCACGCGTTTTGATGTATAATTTGCACGTCTTTTAAGCTGTGGATCATGAAAACGGACAATCTTTGACAGAAACTAAACAGAATAAAATAATTCAGTGTTGCTCTAGAGTCTAAACTTTGTAGAAAATGTATCAGCTCAAATCCAGAGAGAAGATCCATGTTTATGAGCAACAGTTGCACTACTTCTGCATTCAGAGTTAGACACTCAACTTTTCTCATCCAACTTCAGTTCTAGTTTGATTTGGTGATGTCAAAGTTTAGCTCGGAGTCAAAAAATCAAGTGTACACAGCATACAGTGAAAGATCTTAAAGCCATATTTATTGGCCAGTCATTATAAAAAGAATAACTATGGCAGAATTTGGTGGAAATTGATAAAATTTGTTTTATATAATAATAATAATAATAATAATAATAATAATAATAATAATAATAAACTTTATATGTATAGCACCTTCCTACAATGCCTTGCATTGACCAAGGTGCTTAAAAGGACAGAAAATATAAAACCGGTACAATAAATCAGTGAAAATAAAGTAAAAGCAACAGCAATAAAAGGAGGCATCCATCCATCCATCCATTTTCGTACGCTTATCCGGGGTCGGGTCGCGGGGGTAGCAGCCTAAGTAGGGAGGCCCAGACTTCCCTCTCCCCAGCCACATGGAGCAGCTCCTCTGGGGGAATCCCAAGGCGTTCCCAGGCCAGCCGAGAAACATAGTCCCTCCAGCGTGTCCTGGGTCTTCCTCTGGGCCTCCTCCCGGTGGGACATGCCCGGAACACCTCCCCAGGGAGGCGTCCAGGAGGCATCCTAACCAGATGCCCGAGCCACCTCAACTGGCTCCTCTCGATGTGGAGAAGCAGCGGCTCTACTCCGAGTCCCTCCCGGATGACTGAGCTTCTCACCCTATCTCTAAGGGAGAGTCCAGACACCCTGCGGAGAAAACTCATTTCAGCCGCTTGTATCCGAGATCTCGTTCTTTCGGTCACAACCCAAAGCTCATGACCATAGATGAGGGTGGGAACGTAGATCGATCGGTAAATTGAGAGCTTTGCCTTTCGACTCAGCTCTCTCTTCACCACGACAGACCGGTACAGAGCCCGCTTCACTGCGGATGCTGCACCTATCCGCCTATCGATCTCACGCTCCAGTTTTCCCTCATTCGTGAACAAGACCCCGAGATACTTAAACTCCTCCACTTGGGGCAGGACCTCCTCCCCGACCCGGAGAGGGCATGCTACCCTTTTCCGGCTCAAGACCATGGCCTCGGATTTGGAGGAACTGATCCTCATCCCGGCCGCATCACACTCGGCTGCAAACCGCTCCAGCGAAAGCTGTAGATCACGATCTGATGAAGCCAATAGGACCACATCATCTGCAAAAAACAGAGAAGCGATTCTAAGGCCACCAAAACGGATCCTCTCAACACCTTGGCTGCGCCTAGAAATTCTGTCCATAAAAGTTATGAACAGAATCGGTGACAAAGGGCAACCTTGGCGGAGTCCAACTCTCACTGGAAACGAGCCTGACTTACTGCCGGCAATGCGGACCAAGCTCTGACACCGGTCGTACAGGGACCTAACAGCCCATATCAATGGGCCTGGTACCCCATACTCCCGGAGTACCCCCCACAGAACCCCCCGAGGGACGCGGTCGAATGCCTTTTCCAAGTCCACAAAGCACATGTAAACTGGTTGGGCAAACTCCCACGCGCCCTCCAGGACCCTGCTGAGGGTGTAGAGCTGGTCCAGTGTTCCACGACCAGCACGAAAACCACACTGCTCCTCCTGAATCCGAGGTTCGACTATCCGACGGACCCTCCTCTCCAGAACCCCTGAATAGACCTTACCAGGGAGGCTTAAGAGTGTGATCCCCCTATAGTTGGAACACACCCTACGGTCCCCCTTTTTGAATAGGGGAACCACCACCCCAGTCTGCCAATCCAAGGGAACTGCCCCCGATGTCCACGCGATATTGCAGAGTCGCGTAAGCCAACACAACCCCACAACATCCAGAGCCCTAAGGAACTCAGGGCGAATCTCATCCACCCCTGGAGCCCTGCCACCGCGGAGCTTTTTAACCACCTCGGTGACCTCAGCTCCAGAGATTGGAGAGCCCGACCCAAAGTCCCCAGGCTCCGCTTCCTCAGTGGAAGACGTGCCAGTAGGATTGAGGAGGTCTTCGAAGTACTCCGCCCACCGACTCACAACATCCCGAGTTGAGGTCAACAGCACGCCATCCCCACCATAAATGGTGTTGGTCGCGTACCGCTTTCCCCCCCTGAGACGCCGGATGGTGGACCAGAATCGCCTCGAAGCCGTACGGAAGTCATTCTCCATGGCCTCTCCGAACTCCTCCCACGCCCGAGTTTTTGCCTCAGCAACCACCCGAGCCGCATGCCGCTTGGACTGTCGGTACCTATCTGCTGCTTCCGGGGTCCCACAGGCCAAAAAGGCCCAATAGGACTCCTTCTTCAGCCTGACAGCATCCCTCACCGCCGGTGTCCACCACCGGGTTCGAGGGTTGCCACCACGACAGGCACCAACAACCTTGCGGCCACAACTCTGATAAGCTGCCTCGACAATAGAGGCGCGGAACATGGCCCACTCGGACTCAATGTCCCCCGCCTCCCTCGGAACGTGTTCAAAGCTCTCCCGGAGGTGGGAGTTAAAGCTCCGTCTTACGGGAGACTCTGCCAGACGTTCCCAGCAGACCCTCACAATACGTTTGGGTCTGCCAGGTCTGACCGGCATCCTCCCCCACCATCGGAGCCAACTCACCACCAGGTAGTGGTCAGTTGACAGCTCCGCCCCTCTCTTCACCCGAGTGTCCAGGACATGCGGCCGCAGATCAGATGAGACGACAACAAAGTCGATCATCGAACTGCGACCTAGGGTGTCCTGGTGCCAAGAGCACATATGTACACCCTTATGCCTGAACATGGTGTTCGTTATGGACAATCCATGACGAGCACAGAAGTCCAACAACAAAACACCACTCGGGTTCAGATCAGGGGGGCCGTTCCTCCCAACCACACCCCTCCAGGTCTCACTGTCATTGCCCACGTGAGCGTTGAAGTCCCCCAGCAGAACAAGGGAGTCCCCAGGAGGCGCACTCTCCAATACCCCCTCCAAGGACTCCAAAAAGGGTGGGTAATCTGCGCTGCCGTTTGGCGCATAGGCACAAACAACAGTCAGAGCCCGTCCCCCCACACGTAGGCGAAGGGAGGCTACCCTCTCGTTCACCGGGGTGAACCCCAACGTACAGGCACCAAGATGGGGGGCAACAAGTATGCCCACTCCTGCTCGGCGCCTCTCACCAGGGGCAACTCCAGAGTGGAAGAGTGTCCAACCCCTCTCAAGGAAACTGGTTCCAGAGCCAGAGCCATGCGTTGAGGTGAGTCCGACTATTTCTAGCCGGAACCTCTCAACCTCACACACTAGCTCAGGCTCCTTCCCCACCAGAGAGGTGACATTCCATGTCCCAATGGCCAGCTTCTGTAGCCGAGGATCAGACCGCCAGGGTCCCCGCCCTCGGCCACCACCCATCCCACATTGCACCCGACCCCTTTGGCCCCTCCCATAGGTGGTGAGCCCATGGGAAGGGGGACCCACGTCTCCTCTTCGGGCTGTGCCCGGCCGAGCTCCATGGGTGAAAGCCCGGCCACCAGGCGCTCGCCAACGTGCCCCACCTCCGGGCCTGGCTCCAGAGTGGGGCCCCGGTGACCCGCGTCCGGGCGAGGGAACATTTTGTCCATTTATTTTACTCATCATAAGGGGTCTTCTAAAAGGAGGCAATGGAAATAAAAATGCTACATACTAAAATACCAAAAGTAATAAAAGTTACACACTGAAAGCTTTTTTAAACAAGTGGGTCTTCAGTCTGGTTCTGAACAGAGTAAGATCAGATTTTTTAAGCAAGCCTAATCTGCATCCACATAATTTTATCTCTGATCTTAGTCGATATTATTATTGATTTTATTTGATTTTATCACTTGTTTTATTTTGATCTTTGCTTTGTTACACTTTGTAGCACTTTGAGATTTTTATTTATGAAAAGTGCATTATAAATTGAATTCATTATTATTATTATTATAGAGGTGGCACGCAGCTCAAAGGGGAGACTAGTCCAGGCTTTTGGACCGGCAACAGAAAAGGACCGGTCTCCCCATTGTTTGTACCTTGAGCGAGGCACCTCCAGCAGGTGTTGACTGGCAGAGCGTAAATCTCTGCTGGGCTGATGGACTTTCTAAAGTTCAGAGAAGAGGTGCAAGTCCCAACTCTAAGCTCTGAAACAACCTAGAATGATGAATGGGATGATAAAAGCTGCCTTTTTTTGGTCTGTTCCATATGTTCCACATGCTGCACAGCAGTAAAGTGTGCAATAGGGACACGTTTAGCTCGACATGGTAAAATAGAAATGTACCCAGAAATGTATAAAAGACAAGCGTCAAGGCGGTAGAACGAGTGGATGGTGGGATATAAAACACGCTGGACGATAAAAAGAAAAGCATGGTTTGGAGTGAAATCGACTTTTGAGACATTTAAAGAGAAAGGGCGCACAGAAGTGATGGGAAACGTGAAATAAATAAATAAAAAATCCAAAGAATTCCCTCAAACCGTAAGAGCCTTTCACAGATTTCCTATAAATCACAAATTACAGCATATAGTTTGTCTCCTCGCTCGACGCTTCTCTCCCTTTTGTAAATATTTGGGTGATTCTTTTTTTGGGGCAACATTCATGTCCGCATGTTTCTCTTACCCTGATTTTTTTCTAAAATGTGCCAAATATTTACAACAAAGTATTTTAATTATACACTTAGATGTTTGCCATCATTCAAATATAAATGAAATGCATTTAAAATATTATTTTGTACTTTACACACCTTTTTGGTGACATAGATGGTCAATTTTATTGTGTCCGCAGTGCAGTGTAAAATATTTCCTCAATAAGTTTAAACAATAAAATTAAATTAAAAAAGAAATTTCTTCAATAATTTGATTGACTGGACTAAACCTTATTTTATTATGAAACTGAATCTGTTGAAACTATTTTTTTTATTTGATATTTTCTTGATATTATACATGTCCCAGTAGTAACTTTCCACCCTGTTAGAATGTTTCCTTTTTGCCCTCAAAAGACTACAATTCCATAAAAGCCATTTACAGGAAGTGACATCAATTGGTTTTGGAGGGAATTCAACCATGGAAAACAAGTTAAGCTTCATCTGTCACTCTCTCCTTACTTTTTTTAATCTTAAATATATTAAACCTGTATGCGTCAACCTTAAAGTTCCACCCTGTTAAGATAAATTGTGGGAAATGTTTATTTGGTAGAATTTAAAAAACAACATATTAGATTTAGTCATTAAAGGTTTGCTATTCTGTTGAAGGTTAGCTAGCTAAATGTTGACCACATAAAGAGCTACAGCTAGATTAGCTAAAAAAATTCCACCCTGTTATGTTCCACCCTGTTAGGTTTATGAACCAAACAAGGTGTAACAAGGACCTAACAGGGTGGAAATTCAGGTAAAAAGTAATCACATATACATGTAATTATTACTTTACCTGTAATTATTATTTTATCCAGCCCTGAGCTTGACCATTATTAATTTCTTATTGCTAAACATGTCAGTGATGTAACAAAATATTTAAAACTTAAAATATTACTCTTTTTATTTTCAAAAGTCCTGAAGCCAAAATGTTGCCGCAAAAAAAGAATCACCCATTTGTTTCATGCTTTCACTGATGACCAACCACGGACAAATCACATCCCGGAACAACTCAAGATCAATACAGCAACAAGACATGTCGTTTACAGATTTCACAGAAAACCAAAAGGGTGGGGAACAAATCAAACAGCTGGTTCACGGGTAAACTAGACGATGATATAGTGCGATCATGGCGACATGACAATGGCAGCAAATCACAGTACAAGAAGATGAAAGATGACGAACAGGACGACATAACGATGGGTTACCATGTGTTGAAGAGGACATAGTCAACATAGCTACCTAGAAAGGCCATGACACAGATGCTGATGGCAAACATGGAGCTCAGGCTGAGGCTGTTGCTGTCCTCGCTGTGGAAGACGGCGAGCGCCACCTCGCAGTGCCGCCCACGGTAGCCCTCGCTGCAGCGGCACGAGTAGCGCGCCGGAGAGTGAGCCACGCACGTGCCGTGGCGACACGGCCGGCTAGCGCACAGCGTGTACACGCACGCTCTGCCCGAGGATCTCTCTCTGGTCATGTGGCCTGGAGGGCACCTGGGCAGAGAAGATGAAGAAGAAGTGTAAAGCAGAGACACAAGACGTTCGGGAAGCTGTCAAATAAAAAGCACAACATGATTCATGAATTCTGATCAAACGTTATGAGAGCGAAGCTGATGGTGTAAAAGTAAATCCCTCAGGAGTTACACGTCTTATATCAGATTCTAAGTCCTGAAAGGGTACTGAATGTTGACTGTATATGTGGGGGAAGGAAAGGAACAAGAAACGGATTCCAGGAGCTAAGATTGGCTTTGCAATTGTAGACCCTCAGTGTATTTGTACAAAATATCCCCTCCAAATATAATTCATCCCTGCCCCCTGCTCCCCTCTGTGCTTTGTATCCTGAGGCTGTGCTGCAATCACAGAATATGGATGTAAAAGTCCCCACTGGTTTGGAGTGCTGAAATCACAGCAAAGAGAATTAGTGGCCCTGCAGAGTTTAAAGGGCCAGTCCAAACTCTGACAGTCACTGTTGATGTACACAACTCTCTCAGGCCGACTCGTTTCACATGGAGCGTACCGGAGATGAACTCAACCTCGCTGCCATCTGTTGGTCTCCTTCCACTTCAAGTCGAATGAGGAAAATTCACATAAATTATCACATTTTATGATGCATAAACCCATTTGTCTGTATTAATTTCTGGACGTGTAATTTATTTTTTATTATAGCTGTTGTACTGTAAGGATAAAATACTTAATAATAAGTAAGTGACCTGTTTTGTGCATACTGGACTCACTACACTGAGGAACAGCTTCTACCCTGAGGCTGTTAGACTCATGAATAAATAAATAAGAAGAATAATCACTGCAAAATATCACATCATGCTGATGCTGATCGGTTTCTTGTTGCTGTGTTCATCTGTGACATCTGCTCATACAGACTCATGTTTGTGCTGCTGTTTGTAATGATGTTTTTCTATTACATTAGTGCTTGGTGTATTTCTAGTTGATGTTTTTCTTAGTTATATCCTAGATGTTATTACTGTTTTTCTCTTACATTTTGTTGTTGGATGTAACTGGGACCCTGTGTACATAATCTCATTTCATCACATGTACCACATGCGGTGCAAATGACAATAAAGATTCTCTGACTCTGACTCTGATACTGATGTGCTTTAACCTTTATGAAAGGATGTATTTCTTATTTGCTGGTTTCTTGGAACAATTACCATTGAGTCCAAGACGATTGGTTGTAGATTGCAATGAGCTAAATGTGTTCATAAAATTTCAAGTGAATCAAAGACATCCATGAATGAAATATATTCTGATGTGTATGCTTATTTGAGGACTAACAACAGAGCTACACCTGGTTGAGTCATTTTTTTTTTTTTAAATAACGTTGGACGCATTCAATGTAGAACCTCCGAGTGTTCCGGAAAGCAGAACGTCTCAAGAAATTTAAGTGGGAATTTCAATTTCCTTGCTTGAATTGCAAAAAACTTGCCGTCTTAACACTTAATTTTTTTGGTGCAACAAATTTTCTCACAAATTAGTTGCAGAGTTCTTGTAGGTGTCTCAAACCCTTAATGGTTTTGTCACGGGCTCTTACAAGCGCACAAACCGTTTTTGAGAGCTTCCCTCCGACACAAAACAAGTTCTGGCCAATAATAAAATTTGACCATTCAAACACTGGTTCAAAATTGTCTTTAATTACAAAATCATACTTTATTAGATTAAAGTATAAACTTACAGTACGTAGGATGTGGGTATTAAGTGGGCTGAGGTGTGGATGCTATGGGTGGAGGTGGACAATGAAAAACAATTGCATGGTCTAAAAAACAGCTTCAAATAAGCTGTGA
>JBBPBX010083148.1:0-15585 GCA_038048925.1 Garcialebias charrua | reverse complement strand
CATGTTATAGTTTTTAGTTTTCTTCATTGCCTTACAACCTAGCTGTTTTTTTTAACATTGTCTTTTAAATACCATTTTATTTTCACTTGTGATTCTCAAATTGTATGCATCCTTTATGATCATCTATTGTTGCCTTTGTTGTCCAATGCTGTCATCACTCTTTGTTAAAACCAGGTCTCTCTTGTAAATTAGTCCCTGAGGCTCAATGGGATTAACCTGTATTAATAAAGGTTGAATACATATTTAGATATAAACATGTCTAATTAGCTAGCTATCTAGCCTCTGTGGGGCTATTTAGGCTTTTTGCAGTAGACGTTTAAAGTCCCACCTCTTCAAATAAACCAAAAGGATGAGAAAAAAACAACACTTGTTGTTTTTCATGGTTAGATTTGCGTTGATAAAAAAACAAAAAAAACAAAAACAAAACAAAGACAAGAACATTTCCTTTGGGGATTCACAATATGTATGCATATTTAATCAACTGAATAGTGTTATTTGTCCAACATGATAAACTTACATTCATATTTACATACATCTTCTTTATAACAACACCTTATAGATTAGCATGGGTATTATTTGTTTGCCTTATTAGCCAGAACATTTTGAGAATCAACAGTTTTAAAGTGAATAGTATTACATTAAACTATTAGTTAGCTATCTTAACAAAGTTGTCAGACCCTCTGGATGGTTTCTTTTGCTGAAAACATTTCATATTTCAACCGAAAGACTTTCATCATATCAGAGGAGCTGCAACAAACTCAGTCTTATGAATATAATCTTCTCATAGTGGGCCAACCAGTTTGATGGTGCTCAGATGATTTCTGTAGTCTGCCTTCTCTCCTGCACACTTGTTTGATGCAGTCATGACCAAAGTGGTTCAACATATCCAGACTCATGCTCAATAATCCAGGTAGAAAATTCTAACAATGTTAAGTCACATTGTTAGATTTTCTACCTGAATAATTGAGCATGAATCAAGATATATTAATACGCTAATGTAATAAGAGTTATTTTTGTTTCATTTGTTTTAATTGTGCTGCTTAATGTGGCTGCATGTTGGAGTAGCTGTTACTTTCATTCTGGGATGATGCTTTTGAAAACTTTAATTCCTCTTTTTCTGTATGTAAATGGATTGGGTTTTTTGATGATAATTTCCTCTGGTATTGGATGATGTGCAGCTGGAAGGATTTTTACTGAAACCTGTTTACTTTTGGGCATTTGTTATGATGTGTAACCATGACAACAAGGTGGCTTTTACAACTGGGAGCAGCTGATTAACATCTCAAAGCTCAAATAATACCTCAACCACAGCCCCAAATCCCAAATGAGTTGTAAAGGAGGCACTGTGGATGCATTTCCGTCTACCTGGTGGTGGTGCTTGAGAGTACCTGACTGCCAAAAACCTGGAGCTGGCAGGAAACGCAGCTCGTGACAACAAAGAGACCAGGATCATCCCCCAACACTTGCAGATGGCTGTCTGCATTGACGAGGAGCACAGCAAGCTGCTGAGAGGAGTGACCTTGCTCAGGGAGGAGTTATGCCCAACATTTAGGTTGTCCTGCTGCCTAAGAGGACAGAAAAAAACACCAAGTCCAAGTAAATTGATCAACATATGTGGCCAGTTTCTTCAGATCTGCTATAAAATGGACCACCACAAGAGATACTTCCTGCCCACAGCCATCAGCATAGAGAACAACTCTTAATGGAACCAGGAGAATGAACTCCAACAACAACACTTTACTTCCCTCTGGGATTAATGAAGTATTTTTGAATTGAACTGAGCAGAATATACAGCCAGTAAAAGATGATGGGTTATGTTAACCCAAATGGGTTGGAGCATTGCACAAAGGCTAAATGCCTACATGTGTAACTTCCTCCCCATTTTAAGCTGGCGGGCATTTATATTCAGTAGTATTTATAAAATGAAGAACAACTCTTTAAATCAATGACTACTTTTTATACATGAAAGTTAGCTAGCTTGGCTTACACTATATATAATTATTATTATTATTATTTTTTGTTGTTGACAATATTAGTTCTAAAGCTTGGTTAAAAACATTGATTTTGTAAATGTTATTTGTAGACTAAAATGTAAAATCACACAAACAAGATTTCTAAGAATCAAAACTTGATCAAGAGCCTAAATAATACATTTTGGGTTATATGAACATAAAAGTTGTGGCTGTACTTTCAAAAGTTACAAGAAAACCAAGCTTTATTTCTATTTACGCTAATTGGTCTTGTAAATCCATATCATTGGTTTTGACAACTAAATGCTAATATTGCAACATTTCTAGGTAGAACTTGAGCCATGATAATCTATTAGATACACATTTTTCCACTAGCAGACATTGTTGTACTCCGTCTCAATGTGCAGTTAAAGTTTTGTTTTTCTTTTTCTTGGACAATGCAAAATTTGCAGAAATCCTGGTAGTCGGGAATTTTTCAACTTTCTGAGGCTGCTATGTACCGGATATGTACCACTTAGGCTTGACAAGTGTATGGTTACTTGGAAAGACTTTCTGAAATTTCTCTTCACTTTGAGACAAGCGCTGACAACACTTTTTTTTTTTGTGAGAGTAGTGAAAGTGACACCGTTCTTGAGTTGGGAAGGCAATGTGTGAGCAGAGAAAGTAGAAGGAGATAGCGACAGGGAGGGGGTGAGGTGTAACAGATTTAGGGAGGGGGAATTTTGCTTTAGTGTTTCATCTCTCGAGAGCGCTGACTTCAGCACGGATTAAGCAATGTGTTTGTTCTCACTGCTCTGTTCTCCTGTTGGGAAGACGAGACGTGTGAAACTGTACTTTATGCACTGTCAAGGTCAGCAAGTGCCTTCAGATAATGATATTTCTCTGTAATATTATCCGTGTGCTGGAGCAAGCTATCGGCATGAATAAATGGAGACCCAAAGCCCACGGATGCTAGAGGACTGTTTTTGTAGTGTAGATATTTGCAGTTATCTGCATTAATATTCACCTCTATGTCAGCTTCTGTGTATAAATCAGTCTTCACGCATTGCTAGAGGGCAAACACCAATTTAAAACACTATGTCAGTTTTGCTCATTTCCTGTGGCATCTTCTTTGAGATAATGACAAAGTGCCTTGAGAATCTACCTTGGAGTTTGTAAAATGAGCCCAAGGAAGAAAGAGGAAGAAAAAGCTTTTTGAGTAAAGGGTATAGGATGTTGAATCATGGCCATGATAACTTTCCGTCGGTTCACAATGTGCCGGATACTGGAGCTCGTGTTTTTATAATGAACCTCATGGGCTTTTGCAGAAGACACTGTGAGCTGCCTGAGCTGTGTGCGGTAGCCCTTTCCCATAGCCTCTGGCAACCTAGAACGCTAATGATGCTGTATGGTTCAAAGTGTTCCACTGAGCACATTCCTTTGTGTGCAGGATAACCAATGTACTCTTGTGTGCATGCTTGAGTGGCTATGCACATCGGTGCTTGTATTTTGTTGTTGTTGTTTCTTTCATGTGTCAGTGTGGGTCCACAGGTATTTTCACACATTGCGTTTTAAATCACACTGTGGCTTAAGCTCTCAATAATGAAAATCTGTTCTGAGTCAAACTGAAGTAGCTGATGGGTATATCAAAGAGAAGATGACCAAGTCTTGAAAATATAAATCCAAATGTTTCTCTAGCATTGCGCTTAGTTTGTAAATCAGAATTTTGGAACAACAAGAGTGTGATGTAATCATTACCTAGGTTACCTCATGCACAACCAACGTGATCTTGAAATCCTGGTAGTGGGGGAAGTTTTAAATTTTCCAACGAGCAGGTCACCCTGGTACAAATCCTGGCCGGAGGCATTCCTGGGTGAAGTTTGCATGTTCTCTCTGTGCATGCATGGGTTTTATCCAGGTATTCCGGTTTCCTCCCACAGACCAAAAGCTTACATGTTAGGGTATTTGGTAACTCTAAATTGTTCCTAGGTGTGAGTGAGAGAGTGAATTATTGTTTGTCTCATTTGTCTCTATATGTCCCTGTGATGGACTTGTGACTTGCCATTGGCTGACTTTAAACAAGGCTTAAAGACCTTTCTTTTTAAGCGAGCCTACTCTGCCTCCACATGATTTTACCTTTGGTAGTTGATATTATCATTGATTTTACTTGACTTTATCACTTGTTTTATTTGATCTTTGATTTTTGTAGCACTTTGTAGCACTTTGAGATTTTCGTTAATGAAAAGTGTGTTATAAATTAAATTCATTATTATTATTATTACCTGTCCATGGTGTCCCCCACCTCTTGCACAGTGATGGCGGGACATGGGCACCAGTGACCCCTCTGACCCAAAAAGGAATAAGCTGGTAAAGATAATGGCTAGATAGATGTTGCATCCATAAATCAACTAATGCAGTTTTAAGGCTTTTTAGACCCTCTAACATGATTACTGTTTGTAAAACTCAGAATAATCAAACCAACAATGAAAATACTTCACTAAAGTAAAATAGTGGGTGCTTTATTTGCAAATGTTGTGATTCACGGAACACTGGAACAATTTATAGGGAAACACTAAAGGTGAGTGTTTGGGTCTACTGGAGTAGTTGAGTTATGAATGAAACAAGGCGTGGTAGTCTTGCTTTGTTCTTGCGTTTTATTCAACTTTTATTTATACAGGTTAGTTCCCATTGAGCCTTGAGGACTCATTTACAAGAGAGACTTGCAAAGAGTTTCACAGACTTCGAGAGGATATGTGACTGACCACAGAAAAACCAGGAACTAGTCTCCCCTGGGTCATTTTGAGTTATTTACAGAATCTGAAAGTGTGGGTTCTAAGCTATCCGATTATGCCAAACACATGGCACTCAAAAAAAAATGAAGAAGATACAGCCATTTCAATGTTGGCAATCTGCATATAAGATATGGGAGAACTTGAAGCTTTTATTGATTTTTTTCCAGTTTGAGTGTGAGAGACTTGTTCCTGGTTTTGCTGTGGCCAGTCACATATGACGGATTCCAAAAGTGGCCAGTGAACCACAGTCGAGACAGGTGAGCACAGGTGGTGTGAGGGTGGCAGAATGGACTCAAAGGCTGCAGTGTTTTGTCTGGCTGTAGATCCCTGACAAGGAGCAAAACTTATCAGGGAGTGATGTCACCGGGGTAATGTACATGACGAACACCAGGGGATCGGGGTCTCGAAGGTGAACCAGGGAACTAGCTGTTGAAGAGCACAAGGAAAATCAAGGTCAACATTACCTTAGTTAGTCTTACTAATGTCCCAAAATACTGAGTGGCAAGAACTGTTCCAGCAATGAAAAACAGGAACACAGGGCTGTAAATACTGGGTCTCGTCAGCGAGAATCAGGAACTGCTGGTGACCATTAATGCTGCCCTGCTACTCAGGAAGCTGCAAAGTGTGAATACAAAAAGTAGCAATCCCCCACACTCTTGGAGTAAAAAAGGGACATTTATAAATACATGATACAACAATAGTTCAGATATTTTGAAAAGGTATTTTGTCACACTAGATGTCACTTGACAAAGATCCTTTACATGAAAGTCGGTTGAAATTATTATTTTGACTTGGCTAATGAGCTAACAGCTAGATCCAGAAAGGCAGGACCAAAGTGGATTGCTATCACTTTAAAACTATTTAAATCACATAAATATTGAGCACTTCATACACAAACCACTTCATTCATATTTACATCCACGCCACTTCCCCGGTCTGTATTTAATTACAAAGTATGTAATGGTTATTTGCATTGCATTGCAGCAAGGGAAGCGCTACAGCTACCTTCTGCAGTAGCACAGCATTCTCTATTTTATTTTTTAATATTTCTCACAGAGTAATCATGTAATATAAAGTTTGAGGAGGTGTTAAATTTGAAACTTGGGATTTTATGAGCTTGCAGTAAGCTGTTCAAGTTAAGTTTATTGTCATTTGCATCACATGTGGTATATGAGTGGAATTAAGTTATGTACTTAGGGCCCCAGTTACACCCAAAAATAGCAAAAAATATAAATTGTAAAAAGAAACAGTATATAAGGATCTACACTAAGATATACACTAAACACTAATAGCGTAAAACAATATGGCATACCATCAGCAGCCTGAACATGAATCTGTGGTGAGCAGATAGGTATGATTGAATACAGCAGCATGAGATCAGCAGCACAGATGAGTCACATAACAGATGAGTCACATATCACCCATTAAAGTGGCATTACAATGATTATTATTTTTTACAGTGATTATCCTAGTTAGGGATTTATGTCTAACATCTTCAGGGTAGAAGCTGTTCCTCAGTCTAGTGGTTCTACCTTAATGCTCCGCAACCTTCTGCCTGAGGGGAGCAGGACAAAAAGTGTGTGTGCGGGTGAGTTCTATAGTTTAGTACTTTTAGACTGAATGGACCACTTCAACATGAATAGATTTGACTTTAGTTTGATTACTTGTTCATGTAAGTTAAGTTTTGCACATTCTTCTACCTACTGCTTTGATGCATTTCTATTTTGATTTGTTTTACTTTTCAAAATAAAAGCAACCGATGTCCAGTCATAAAACACACTTCTTAAAGTGCTTTTTTTTTACATTTTGATTTACCAGGTGTTTATAATATTGTGATTTTACAATGTATAGTAGTCCCTCGCTACTTCGCGGTTCAGTTATCGCAGACTCGCTCTATCGTGGGTTTTCAGAACAAAAATGGACATCACACACAATTGGCTGACTGACGGATGAGCCGCACGACCGGGATGGATTTTTTTTTTTAAATAAATTATTTTAAGATATTTACCACCTCCTGCGCCTTTGTGCAGCCCTTACTGCAGGATAAACTTCCTGCTGCAGCTGATCAGCTGTTCACTGTGCAGAGCAGAGAAGTGGGCGTGGCCAAGGGTGCTTACAGATGGCAAAAAAAAGAGGAGGCAGGGAGCTGAATTGCTGAAATCATGACATTCTGTGCTCTTTTGGAGTGTTTAGAGTTTAGAAACATTGTTTAGAATATTTCAAGAGTATGGGAAGGGTTTAAAATTACACAAACAAATAAAACTACTAATTACTACTTGTACTACTATTCCTACTTTGCAGTTTTTCACTTATCGCGGATCTTCAGGGTACGGATCACCCACAATAAACGAGGGACTACTGTACATGCTAGTGCACCCAGTCTATATTATCTCCAGGTGTCTTTGCACAGTATGTCGCTGTGAGGATGAAAGTTGCGTATTATTGCTTACAGTCAACTGCTCTCTCACAGCGGGGATCTAACCTTTTCTATCTGAAGTGAAAAAGACAGTGCCGGAGCTGTGAAATTATCGCGACCTCTAAGGTTCTGGACTCTACACTTTTAAGAACATCTGCTGATGTGTTTCTTGGCTAAAAGTCTTTAAACCACATCACCTCGTCTCCCTTCGATACTGGCAGTTTCAGTTTCCTTAATGTCAAGCCTCTTTTGTGCATTCAGCAGCAGCAGCCTTGTTCCACAGAGGAAAAGGTTAAGATGCTTTGCTTCAGGGTTTAGGGCATGATGCTTACTCCAAAAAAAAAAAAAAAATCCCATGTGAGGGAGCCAACAGCTGAAACCGGCTGACAAGGCCACTTTCCAGTGGGTCATTGTGTAAATGTGAGCCAATTAATTTCATATTCAACCAAACAATCCCACTGATTTTCATGTTAGACAACTGTGGCTCATGCTGTGAGTTTTGTGTCGTGCTAAAAATATGCTTTGTCAAATGTTGCTGAGCTTCTTTCCCTCAGGGCTGATCTTTGGTTGAAAGATGGTGACTAACAAAGTGCTGCTTCATGGTGTTGGATTAATGTAAGGTTTATGATGTTATATAACAGATTATTGTACCAGATAATGATGTGGATTTGTCTCAAATGTACAGTTATAAACCTAAAATTCATTTGTTGACGAGGCAGAATTAGACTTGGAAACATGTCGTTAATATATACAGCTGAATTGTAACTAAGACTGAATGTCTGATGTGAGGTCAAACTGGCCTTTTCACTGGTACAGCGCTCTGCTCCTGACAAAAGCCGGTGCAGTTACATGACAGATGTTTTGACGAGCATTGTGACTGTAAAACATTTGTGTTTTTTCTATACAACAGACATTTTCTGCTCTTTCACTACAGCAAAGGAATTGCATCTGTCTAACTTTGAAATGCATCCATCCATCCATCCAGCAAACTTCCTAGCTAGCTAGATCAAGATACATGTATGTGTCTATAGGTTTAAATAACTGTCAGACTGGCAAAATAGCTTAATAGATTCAATTTAAAAAAGCTACTACCGGTATACAGTAGTCCCTCGATTTTCGCCAGGGTTACGTTCCAGACAACCCCACTATAGGTGAAAAAAGAAAAAAAACGCAAAGTAAATGGACTGCGTTTATATAGTGCCTTTCTGTCTTATCAAGATATTCAATATTGATTTACAACACAATCTGTACCCTCATTTACCCATACATACAGCACTCTACTATATCTATACAAAGATTAATCAGAGTTTTATGTCATTCATATTCCGATGGGACACACATAGGAGGCAATGAGGGGTTACGTGTCTAACCCAGGAACACGTCAGCATGTGACTGCTGTTGGAATCGAACCCTCAACTCTTGCATTGGAGGACAACTGCTCTAACCACTCAGCCACAGCTGCCCTAGTCCAAAGTAAGACCACTATATTTGTTTTAGTATTTATATAGTTTAAGGCTTTATAAACCCTTCCCACACTCTTGTAATTGTCTAAACTCTTAAACCTACATAAACTTAACAACATACGTACATGCACTGTACAGTACTGCAACATTTTAGATGGATACTCACCAGCTCTGCCGAAGCTCAGTTCCGGTTGGACTCGATTCCGGTTCGGCTACCATGCAGCATGACTAAGCCCACCGCCCCATCCAGGTTGATCTGTACATGATGCCGCTCCAGAAAGGACACTACTCGTCTGTTTAAAGTAGTATACACACTGTGATTGCAACTGCACTTTCCTTTTTAAATTTGATTTTGTACTTATTTTTACTGTGTATAGTGTGCCTGTTTTTATGCTTGACTATGCAAGATGACCTTGAATGGCAAGAAAGGTGCCTACAAATAAAATGTATAAATATTATTATTACTTTTACTACATGTGCAAGGCTGCCCAGGATTTAGTCCACCACGTTGGCCCGAGTCTGGACCAGCACCGCACAACCAGAACCAGGCAGAACCCCGTCTGTTCCCTGCAGCCCCCAGGATCCAGGTCATACTGAGTCCGGATCAACTGCAGCCCAGGTACTCACCAGTGAAGATACAACTTGAAGGATGTTCAGTTCAGGATTATTTGTGACATTCCTGCCAGTTCTGTGATCTTAATAGACAGCATTGATTTGCGTTGTAAAATTCTCCCTCCATTTCAGCAGCAAGCAGCGATCAGAAGCACTGATGGCTTCTGGGTAGTGTAGTTTTTTCTGACTGGCGTTAGAGTGTAGGCTAATTGAAAGAAAACTACAAAATGTCCAAAGTATTTATTTTTCGTTGAACTTTTTATCCCATACCATCCCAAGCACGTGATGAATTTTAAAGTTAACAATACATGAAAAAACATTAAAGAGCAAGTCCTTGAAAGTTGAATTGCGAAGTGGTGAGGGACTACTGTGTAAAGTTAGTATAAATGAGTCTAATGCTCATCTGAAAATGTTTTTCATCCATTTTGTTAAAGACAAATAGCTGTGCTAGCTTATTATATTATATTGTAAATCAATTAACACATGAATAATTGAATACCGCATGAATCTCATCAAGTGTGATTGAAAGTGTCTTCAATTATGATTTGTGAGGATATTTAGTTCATCCATCCATCCATCTTCTTCCGCTTATCCGGGGTCGGGTCGCGGGGGTAGCAGCCTAAGTAGGGAGGCCCAGACTTCCCTCTCCCCAGCCACTTGGAGCAGTTCCTCCGGGGGAATCCCAAGGCGTTCCCAGGCCAGCCGAGAAACATAGTCCCTCCAGCGCGTCCTGGGTCTTCCTCTGGGTCTCCTCCCGGTGGGACGTGCCCGGAACACCTCACCAGGGAGGCGTCCAGGAGGCATCCTAACCAGATGCCCGAGCCACCTCAACTGGCTCCTCTCGATGTGGAGAAGCAGCGGCTCTACTCCGAGTCCCTCCCGGATGACTGAGCTTCTCACCCTATCTCTAAGGGAGAGTCCAGCCACCCTGCGGAGAAAACTCATTTCAGCCGCTTGTATCCGAGATCTTGTTCTTTCGGTCATAACCCAAAGCTCATGACCATAGATGAGGGTGGGAACGTAGATCGATCGGTAAATTGAGAGCTTTGCCTTTTGACTCAGCTCTCTCTTCACCACGACAGACCGGTACAGCGCCCGCTTCACTGCGGACGCTGCACCTATCCGCCTATCGATCTCACGCTCCAGTTTTCCCTCATTCGTGAACAAGATCCCGAGATACTTAAACTCCTCCACTTGGGGCAGGACCTCCTCCCCGACCCGGAGAGGGCATGCTACCCTTTTCCGGCTCAAGACCATGGCCTCGGATTTGGAGGAACTGATCCTCATCCCGGCCGCATCACACTCGGCTGCAAACCGCTCCAGTGAAAGTTGTAAATCACGAACTGATGAAGCCAGTAGGACCACATCATCTGCAAAAAACAGAGAAGCGATTCTAAGGTCACCAAAACGGATCCTCTCAACACCTTGGCTGCGCCTAGAAATTCTGTCCATAAAAGTTATGAACAGAATCGGTGACAAAGGGCAACCTTGGCGGAGTCCAACTCTCACCGGAAACGAGCCTGACTTACTGCCGGCAATGCGGACCAAGCTCTGACACCGGTCGTACAGGGACCTAACAGCCCTTATCAAAGGGCCTGGTACCCCATACTCCCGGAGTACCCCCCACAGAACCCCCCGAGGGACGCGGTCGAATGCCTTCTCCAAGTCCACAAAACACATGTAAACTGGTTGGGCAAACTCCCACGCACCCTCCAGGACCCTGCTGAGGGTGTAGAGCTGGTCCAGTGTTCCACGACCAGGACGAAAACCACACTGCTCCTCCTGAATCCGAGGTTCGACTATCCGACGGACCCTCCTCTCCAGAACCCCTGAATAGACCTTACCAGGGAGGCTTAAGGGAGGATATTTAGTTTTGCATCCTAAAGAAAAAAAGAAAAGAAAAAAGTCACACCCAAAAATAGAAAAAATATAAAGTATAAAAAAACAATATACAAGGATCTAAGATATGCACTATGATAATAATATAGTATAATATGTGTATTTAACAGCAGTCTGAACATGAGTTGCTGCCTTTGAAAAAATGGCACATATTCTAACAAAGATAAATACCCATATTGATGATGTTTGAATGTGGGATATCTTGAAATCTAACTCTTCGGACAAACTATTCTCATTTCTAACTTGAATCCAGGAGAAGTTTTAATGTTTTCAATGTTACTTTCTCAAACTCCATATTTCCCATCATGCAATTGCCTCAACAATCATTTGAGCACTGAGCCCAACAAAAGGACCTTTGCTAGCAAAGAAGAAAACGTTTCAAGTAGACTGAGGTGGTCCTCTTAAGAAAGAAAAAATATATCTTGCCGCCCCAGAGAGCAATTTATTGGTTTGTACAAGCTGACGGTTCAAGGTGGGGGCAGAGATCAGAAATCTTCCACGT
The DNA here is from genome assembly GCA_038048925.1 of Garcialebias charrua. Lineage (NCBI taxonomy): Eukaryota > Metazoa > Chordata > Actinopteri > Cyprinodontiformes > Rivulidae > Garcialebias > Garcialebias charrua. The sequence goes on along the minus strand of JBBPBX010083148.1, from coordinate 3,952 downwards.
GCCCTTGAAGAAAGATGCTGCTTCTGTTGTACAAGCAGCACTTGCGGCATGCTCCTGGCACCCATTTCCACTATTACTTGTGTGTTGCTCATGGATCTTCATCGTACACCTTTCTGAGGCATAATCCCTGTGATTCCTTCTATTGAACAGATCAGAACATTTTGTCTGGAAACTATCCCCTTGAACGAGTCATTAACTTTCTGTGGGGTTAATCAACCAGCACAGATTATTTTCTGCTTTACCTCAGTACAGTTAACGCTAACTGACACAACATGAATCCATTACCTCAAATGAATCTATTGTTGCCAAACAGCTGGAAGAAAATGTTTTTTTTTTTTCATTCAACCTTTATTTAGTCAGGTAAATCTTATTGAGCCTCATGGCTCATTTACGAAAGCGACCTGCTAAAACTAATGAACGATGAACAGCAATGGTAGAATTTCCTTAAACAATAAACAATAAACAATAGAAAACAAAAAGAGAGAAAAAAAAGAAAGAAATACATTTTTTTTTTAAACAAGTATCAAAAAACTAGCAAAACATTATAAGGTAGACGTATAAAATCAAAGACAGGAACAGATCTGCATTGGTTTTTGCCAGGATTCATATAGATTCTGAAAACCATTTAGAGAAGTCAAGGTCGAGAGCTTCAGATCTTTTTGTAAGATATTCCATGAAGCAGGAGCAGAGTAGGAGAAGGCCCTTTTTCCAAGTTCAGTCCTCACTGACGGAACACTGCAGGTAATCATGTCCTGAGAGCGCACGCTGTAGCTGCACTCACGCAAAGACATGTAGGAGGAGATGTATGAGGGCAGCAGACCAAGAAGTGATTTAAAGATGAAAATGTACCAGTGGAAGAGTCTGCGTGAGGTTAATGATGTCCAGTTAACCAGTGAATACAGGGTGCAGTGGTGGGTACGATAATCACAGCCAGTTATGAATCTTAGTGCACCATGGTAGACAACATCCAACATCTGCAGGGTGCTTGTAGGAGCATTCATGTAGAGAATGTCACCGTAATCAATGGAGGGGAGGAAAGTCACAGATACAAGGCGTTTCCTAACATTCAGTGTTAGACATGATCTGTTTCTGAAAAAGAAACCCAGTTTAACTTTCAGTTTCTTCACTAGGTTTTCCACGTGGAGTTTAAAAGAGAGATGTGAATCGACCAGTATACCCAGATATTTATAGGAATCAACAAACTCAATAGGGACACCATTTGAGGATAAAATCAGAGGAAGATCTGTTGGGACCGCCTTCCTACTTGAAAAAAACATTCCTTTTGTTTTATCAGCATTTAGGACAAGTTTGAGACGGAACAAATCTGACTGGATGATGTCAAAAGCGGATTGCAGTAACTGGAAAGCCTTAGCTACTGTTTTAGCTCGGCAGTAAACAACTGTATCATCAGCATAGAAATGTAAGGATGCATCAGGGATGCAGTGACCTACATTAGCTATGTAGATTGTAAAGAGGGTTGGTCCTAAAACTGAGCCTTGTGGTACACCATTTTTAACTGTTAAATAGCTGGAAGAAGTACCGTTATGTTGAACACATTGCCTCCGATTGGAAAGATAGTTAGAAAACCAACCGATGGTGTGATCAGAGAAACCGATTTCTGAGAGCTTATGACACAGGATGTTATGATCCACAGTGTCAAAAGCTTTAGACAGGTCTAAGAAAAGTGCAGCACAATAGTCCTTAGCATCCAATGCTTCAACAACATCATTCAGAACCTTCAGAGAAGCAGTTGTTGTGCTGTGTTTTTTCCTGAAACCAGATTGATGGAGAGGTAAGATGTTAAATGAGTCCAGATAATTTTTGATCTGAGAGTTTATCAGTTTTTCTTGAACCTTGGCTAAGATGCAGAGTTTAGAGATCGGTCGATAATTGTTCAGTGAGGTGGGGTCACCTCCCTTCAGCAAAGGAAGAACAAAGGCTGTTTTCCAAGCATCCGGAATGGTGTTTTGGCTTATGGACAGATTAAAGATGTGGGTCACAGGGACTGTGATGATATGAGCAGCCAGCCTTAAGAAATAAGGTGGAAGTTCATCTGGACCTGCAGATTTTTTAGGATCAAGATCATTTAACAATTTATTTACCTCACTGACTGAGAACGGAGAAAAAGAGAAGGTGTGATTAACTGATGGTTGACTTGTAGGAGGGATTTGATTTGTAGAAGTTTGATTATTAGATGAAGTGGCTGATTTTCCATTTGTAACTGTGTCAAATAATGAACTAGAAGCAACAAAATGTTTATTGAAACAGTTCAGGATCTCGTGCTTATTTGACACAGGAACAGAGTCAACAAGAAATTGTGATGGGAGGTCAGATGATTGGGGGGTGCCTGAGAGAGATTTGATGGTTTTCCAGAATTTTTTAGGATCGTTTAGATTTTTGGAGGTCTGAGATAAGAAGTAGTTACGTTTTGCGGCTTTGATGGCAGTTGTGCATTTATTCCGTACGGTTCATCTGTACCCAGGAATGAGTGCTTACTGCCTGGGTTGGGGACCTCCAGGGCGCGTACGGTTCATCTGTACCCAGGAATGAGTGCCACTGCCTGGGTTGGGGACCTCCAGGGCGCGTACGGTTCATCTGTACCCAGGAATGAGTGCCCACTGCCTGGGTTGGGGACCTCCAGGGCGCGTACGGTTCATCTGTACCCAGGAATGAGTGCCCACTGCCTGGGTTGGGGACCTCCAGGGCGCGTACGGTTCATCTGTACCCAGGAATGAGTGCCCACTGCCTGGGTTGGGGACCTCCAGGGCGCGTACGGTTCATCTGTACCCAGGAATGAGTGCCCACTGCCTGGGTTGGGGACCTCCAGGGCGCGTACGGTTCATCTGTACCAGGGAGCAGAGACGGGAGACAGGATTTAACAAGAACTGTGGGAAATGGGTCAAGTTGACAGGATGAGGACTTGGACTTGCTGATAATGTCAGCAATGTCATCAGCAGAGGGGAGGGAGAAGACAGAGAAAGGGAGGGAGGGAGGGGGGAGTTCAACAAGGATGCTGGGGGCAGTATTTGGTCCAAGGTGTTTATGAATTGAAATAATCTTTTCATTGAAATATGACATCAGGGAGTTGCAAAATTCTGTGGAAACCATGTGAGAGGGCAGGGAGTTAGGAGATGAGACAGAACGGTGGAGGAGAGAGAACAATGTTTTTGAATTACCAACATTAGAACTGATGATGTCAGAGAAGTAGCTGGATTTGGCTTGAGAAATACTGTTCTTGTAATGGATGAGGTGGTTTGCATAAAGTTCCTTGTGAATTGTGAGACCGGATTTTTTATAAAGACGCTCTAGCCGCCGACCTTTGGTTTTCAGGGAGCGGAGTTCTGGAGTGAACCAGGGTGCAGAGTTGGAGAAGGAAACAGTCCGGGTTTTCAGAGGAGCAACAGAGTTAAGGATGTTGGGTTGGGGACCTCCAGGGCGCGTACGGTTCATCTGTACCCAGGAATGAGTGCCCACTGCCTGGGTTGGGGACCTCCAGGGCGCGTACGGTTCATCTGTACCCAGGAATGAGTGCCCGCTGCCTGGGTTGGGGACCTCCAGGGCGCGTACGGTTCATCTGTACCCAGGAATGAGTGCCCGCTGCCTGGGTTGGGGACCTCCAGGGCGCGTACGGTTCATCTGTACCCAGGAATGAGTGCCCACTGCCTGGGTTGGGGACCTCCAGGGCGCGTACGGTTCATCTGTACCCAGGAATGAGTGCCCGCTGCCTGGGTTGGGGACCTCCAGGGCGCGTACGGTTCATCTGTACCCAGGAATGAGTGCCCGCTGCCTGGGTTGGGGACCTCCAGGGCGCGTACGGTTCATCTGTACCCAGGAATGAGTGCCCGCTGCCTGGGTTGGGGACCTCCAGGGCGCGTACGGTTCATCTGTACCCAGGAATGAGTGCTCGCTGCCTGGGTTGGGGACCTCCAGGGCGCGTAGGGTTCATCTGTAC
>JBBPBX010083147.1:5376-15586 GCA_038048925.1 Garcialebias charrua | reverse complement strand
GGGGTCCATTTTTAGAAAACACAACATTCCTTTTCACTGCTTTGCTGATGATACACAGTTATATCTTCCAATTGAGTCAGACAGGGTCACTCCACTGGATCCACTCCTGGACTGTCTGAATGACATTAAAATCTGGTTAAAACTTAATTTTCTAAATCTAAATGAAAATAAAACGGAAGCCATCAGCTTTGGCAAATGTAACACCCTAAATGTTCTTGGCCCCTTGGCTTCATACAGCCACTCCAATGTCAGGAATCTGGGAGTTATTTTTGATAGTGCTTTTAAGTTAGACAAACAGATAAATGCTGTAGTTAAATCCGGTTTCTTCCAGCTAAGACTCATTGCCAAGGTGAAGTCTTGTCTCTCTTTCAGAGACCTTGAAAAGGTGATTCACGCTTTTATTACTTCTCGCTTGGACTATTGTAATTCACTGTATGTTGGTTTAGACAAATCATCTTTGCATCGTTTACAATCTGTCCAGAACGCAGCAGCTCGTCTTTTAACTTCAACTAAAAAATATGAACACATAACCCCTGTCCTGGCATCCCTTCACTGGCTCCCTGTCTGCTATCGAATTGATTTTAAGATTTTATTGCTTGTTTTTAAAATCTTAAAAGGTCTGGCCCCGTCATATTTATGTGATCTTATTAATATCTACACTCCTGTAAGAGCACTCCGGTCTACCAACCAGTTTCTCTTAGATGTCCCCAGATCCAAAATGAAATCCAGAGGTGATCGGGCTTTTGCGGTTGCTGCTCCAAAACTGTGGAACAGTTTACCTGAGAAAGTAAAGACCGCTCAGACTGTTGACACTTTTAAATCTTCACTTAAGACTCATCTCTTTTACTTGGCATTTGATCCTCGCAGAATGTGAGATCAAATTTTGAGCAGATTTTATTGTTGTTGCATTTACTGATAGCTTTTATTATGTTTAGTGGCACTAGATGCATTTTACTCTGTTTTTATTTTTTTTAACTGTAAAGCACTTTGGTCGACTTCGGTTGTTTTTATGTGCTGTATAAATAAAATTGACATTGACATTGATTTAAACTCTCTCTAAACTCTGATTGGTGTTTTTCAAACTGTGCCCCGCCCACTGTAAATTAATAACCGCCACGTGCACAGCGGTTACTGTGGTCAAAAAAAGTTTTCAAAAAATACTTGAAAAATACACACACAAAAAAAAAGTAAAGTTTTCCATTGTTGTGGAAAACTTCCACAACAAACATGTAATTATTTGGATTCTCTTGCTGAACATACCACAGACTTGCAGCCTACTTCACTGAACGGACAGGAACTCTTTAACTTGGGGCAGGACTTCATGTGCTCACCAAACTGAAAATGAAGTGGACAAAAGGAAAGTTTTAGAGTTCAAGAAGCATCAACTCAAAATGATAGTGAAAGAGCGTCAGCAAGACACTTCATCAGAAAGAAACTGACAACCATAATTATCAGACTATAAGACGCACTTAAAATCCTTTAATGTTGCCAAAAATCGACAGTGGGCCTTATAATCCAGTGCGGTTTATGTATTAATTCTGGTTGTGCTTACTGACCTCGAACCGATTTTATGTGGTACAACTGAACAATGTTGAGTTTTTGTGAATGAGTTGAATAAAGTTTGACTTATCTGACTGTTTTGTTTCGCTTAATGCGCCTTATAGTCTCCCCCCAAAAAAACTAAGTTAGGAGAATTGTTAGGTTTCCTAGAAAGTTTCACTATGAAACATAGTTTATTAGTTTTATGACACGTTTGTTGTTCTGTCCAATATTTATGTGTATTGTTTAGATATAGCGTCAACAATAGTTAAAAATATTTCAAATCTACTAAAAATGGTTGAAAAATTGTGAAACAGCTCAAACCTTTTCTCTTGGGATCTTCTTTTTGCCACAGTCTTTGCATTGCAAAGGAAACTTCACGCAGATCTCATCATGGGCCTGAAATGTTTCACAAAGCAGAATCTTATTTCGCGTTTCTGTCAAGGCGCTTCGCTGCACGCCGTCCTGCATCTCTCACCTTAATGTCTTTAAAGTTGAACGTCAATTTGCAGTATTTGCAGTTCAGTGTTCTTTCCTCGCATTCCCGCTCGTTGTGTCGGTCCTTGTCCTTCAGGAGGATGGAGGCTTGGCAGGCCTCGCACTGCACCCGCTCGAACTCACAGCAACCTTCATGTTGAGTCTGAGAAAAAGAAAATAAAACAACTTAATGTTGAACCGTTCTCACGCAGACTAAATATATTTGCTATTCTTTCACTCTTAAAAGAGATAATGAGACAGACAGATGTCTTCAATGGCATTCTTTATTCATGCTTTGAAGATTATTGAACCGGATATTTTTGTGAGTTAGTGAAAAGCTTTGTAACAATGTGTGAATGGCTGTAGGTGTGGTGCAGGGACTGTTTGCATCTGCATTAAAAACAGGTTTTTGGTTTCACTTTATTCAAAGCAATCAGTAGTTTTTTTGTATTTCGACGGTGTTCAAACATTTGATTTAAAGCAGCTGCGTTCAGTGAATTCTGTAACGTTTGATATAATATTAATGTACCTAAATGGGAAATATAAAAATTCAAAAGCAGAACTGAGACGTTACAAAGATCAATGCATGGAAAAGAAAAAGCTGATCTGCGTTTCAACGATCAAATAAACAAGTTCAGACTTTCTATTCAAAACTCCCTCTAAAAGAGAAGGGCAGGTTTTAGAGGCGGGGCTTATCGAACAGGAAGTTGTTTTTTACTTTCACAATGAGTGCGAACAACAGCGCGGAACCGCAGAGGGAAAGGTTCAGGTATGTTGTTTCAGTTTGCGTGATCTGTTTTTAAACTTGCTACACTGGAAAATCTTGCACCATACAACTGAATGTTATCTGAATCCTCCAACCGTTTTCATCATGATTAGTCCCACATTTTTTTAACAGTTTAGTGAGAGCTTGAATCGGGTGGATATGGCTAGCTATGAGCAGCGAGCGTTTACAGACGATGGTGACATAAAGCGATTCAAAAGAAACGTGGGTGTATCATACAGCAAAGTAAACATTTTTAAACAATTTGAATCAAATGTGGCATATTCTGACCGACAGCACATGCTTCTTTGAGGAAGTTCAATCAAGGATGTCACAGATCTCATTTCAAAACATGAAAAATATTCTCATCCTCCAAAGCAGCTAGTGTCCCCATTTAAACAGATATCCTGCCAACACGTCATTTAAATATTTTCCACATAATTCCATCTCTAAATGAGATTGTAATCTCAGTAAAACACAAGCAAATTTACTGCGGACACCCATTACAGTACACAGAACTGCTGTAGATCTGTGATGTATTCAATAAACAAGCTTACAAATTGAAACACAAGTGCTTATTCAGCAACAAAGAACTGCTATAATAGTGTCTGGGTTTTTCTACCATTTTAGTAATCTAATCTTGTTTCCATTTCATAAAGATAATTTTCATTATCTTTAAAATGTTTTTGATTAGATCTATAGTATAACTCCCCATTCACAAGTGAAACAGCTTTGCTCATTCTGGTACTTTCCACTAGTGATAGGCGAGTTAAATACAGAGGGACTTTCCAGACCGCATGTTTGGTTTCACTTCCCGTTTCTCTCACATTGGCTGCAAAGCATTGCATGAAACAACAGCAATCACATTGTTGACCCATGATATAAGAAGCGTGTGAGGAAAAAATGACCCAAAAGACGTATCCGTCAAGGTCCCACCGACATGCAGCACAAAAAGTACCAAACTGCTGTTTTGTATAAAGGAAATTTAGCTTTTTGAGCAGGCGTGAAAAGAAAAGCTAAAGTTAACCACCTCATATTCTTTTATAGATCCTGTCCAGCTGCATCCCTGGTTCAAACACCTGGCGGGCAGACTCGCTATTTCTCGACCAGCAGCATTATCTGGGAATGCCTGGTGGGAGACGGAGAACAAAGAGTTTGGCACATAAAGACACTAATTGTACTCACAAGAAGAAAGAGCGGGTCTTATTGTGCAGTGGTGGAAACCCCCCTCAAACCGGGATCACACTGGATTTACGTAATTCTTTACGTCAAACAGTTTAATACTCACCTCGTTACTGTTCAGAATAGATATGGGTTCTTCATAGATCTCCTCTTGTCGACAGGCTTCACAAGGCTTTGGCCCAGAGCTAATAAACAAAACAGCAGCTTTTTGTTAACAGATCACAGAGTAAGTTGATTAAATGAGGCAACAGAAGGGAAAGACAGACGTAGCATCCATAAAGTAAAGACTAAATCTATTAAGTTTGGGAAGTTCAAAGGCAAATAAGTGGTAAGCACAGCACACGAACACAGAGATATGTGGATCTGTCACATGAAGAAATCATGGGGAGGTGCTTTTGCGTTCGTCTCCAAACAGGTGAAATACTTTCCTCAGAGACTGACAACACACAAGCACCTAAAACAGAAGGTTCACGAGTGCTTTTAGCTGTTGTAAACACGTTAAGAGGATTAAAGTTAAAAAGGTTTAACTTCATGGATTTTTCAACAATTTGATTATGTGCATATTTTGCAAGAACCATGTTTTTCATTAGAGATGCACAATATTGGATTTTTGCCGATATTCAACATGCCGATATGTTAAAACTTATTTGGCCAATAACTGATACCAATACCAATATTTTTCCCCTATACCTTCTTACAGAGACTACAAAGCTTTCTCTGATGTGGAATTAAAATACTTCTGCATGGCCTTTGCCAATTTGGCCTGCTACCAAATGTAGAAGCCAAAAAGGAGGTTGAAAATGATCTAACACTTCAACTTGGATTATGTTTCATGTCAAATTTATTCATGGCATTGACTCTAACACAATAACAACACTCAAACAGTGCAAATTTGTAAGTTTTCCCAAATCTAAACTCAAAGGCGTGCGTGACTTCATAACATTGTGCTGGAGGCATCCTTGTCACTGGATTATCGGTCATACAAAAACAATGCCATANTATATATATACATATATATATATATATATACATATATATATATATATATATATATATATATATATATATATATATATACATATATATATATATATACATATATATATATATATATATATATATACAGGTAGTCCCCGATTTACGAGCGCTCTGATCTGCGAGGTCCCAGACTTACGAGCTGCGAATTTTTGGAAAAAACGAAAAAAATACTGAGTTTTCATGTGTTTTTTCACCACAGTTAGTTAGATAAGCATATGAACACACGTTTCCGATCATTTTTATGCACTCATAAGCAGTTTTTGGATGAAAATAGAGTGTTTGTAGTCGCGCTAGCGAAAACCGTTCCAATTTACGAGCGAAATTCCGGATTTACGAGAGAAATGGCGGCCGTTCCAAATTACGAGATTTCCGGTTTACGAGCGCCTCGTTGTAACGGATCTCGCTCGTAAATCGGGGACTACCTGTATATAGTACTGTATACGGTATGTGTAAACAGCGCCTCTTATATCGGTGAGTTATTTTGATGGAATGGCAGATGTCCGATATTTAACTTTATCGCTAATACTGTACTGGCCGATACGATACCATGCAGATGATATTGTGCATATAGTTCCTGATACTGTTGAGGTTTAGAGGTTACACAACAATATCACTGTCCTACATGTTGTCACCTGGACATGCCCCCTGAGTGGCAAAACATTCAACATGGCTCACACTGTTTGGTCACTCAATTAAGAGGTAGTCCTCGACTTATGACGGAGATCCGTTCCTACGCGGCAGCGTAAACCGAATTTTGACGTAAGTCGGAATATACGTACATACTGCACCATATACATGTACAGTACTGCATTACCAAGCACTTAGCCTATCCTAACATAGTACCCTACATAATTATCAAAAAACACATACATTTGGGAGCCATAATGAAAGGAAAAAACAGTTGATAGCCTACTTGGATGCTGGTGACACCATTCACCTCGGTCCATCCTCTGTATTCTCCATTCGTTTACGACGTAAAACTGCGTTCACAGTACAGTTTTGTTTGTTTTTTGAATGTCCAGAGGACCAGACTTAGCTTTTTTAGAGAGTACAGTGCAGTGACCCTCCGCCGCTACGGACGTAAAACCGGAAACTGTGTAACTCTGCTTTTCAAAATGAAAGTTTTTATGGGAGATGCGCCGTAACCACGAAACGTCGTAACTCGAGACTGTCGTAACCCGAGGACTACCTGTATAACACGTGAGTATGGTCATAAATTCAAAGTTGCTGGTCTTGACAAGAATCCTTTCAACCAACGAATAGGAGAACTATGGGTATGACAATGTGACCAGAGGTAACAGCAAATCCACATTTCTGGTCCTGGATTATGAACTGAATTGGTCTGTACTGCCCATTACACGCCACCTTTAACCATTTTAGTTTGTTTTTTATTTTTATGGTTTATAAAGACTGCAGTCATCGTCAGGGGTCTTCCTTCCACTCAGTGAGTGCGACCACTGTGCATAACCTTTATTTTAAAAATATGAGCCAATATTAATAATGAATTTTCATGCAATTGTCAACAGCTTGTGAATATGTGAAAAGAAAAAGAAGAAAACTATAAACACCTTAGAATGTGTCAGCGAGGCCACTTAGCATGTGCATGGCTGGATCCTTGTGGATTCACTGACATGAGAATTAAGAGAGCAGCCACGTGAGGGATGAGTCAGCGTTAATGATTTTGGGTGCAAAAAACAAATAAAAAACTGCAGCAGAGATAGGAACAAAAGATGTACGGAGGCATATCCAGTGGGAAAAAAGGTAAGCACTGCAAGGCAGAAGGGGTTTACACTTCAAACGCTTGCAGGTGGTCTGAGGACCTCCAGTCTACCTGGTGAGCTGCTTGAAGCAGTGTACACAGAAGCGGTGGCCACACTGAGCCTGAACAGGTTTCCTCAGGACCTGGAGACACTGCTGACATTTGTATTTATTTTCCATGGGCACCGACAGCACACTGAGGGGGATCCCTGGTAAAGAGGTTGGACTGTCCAAAGAGATGCGAGCCATTCTTCTCCATTAATGTGATGATGGATCAGCTGTGGATAAAAGCAACGTTGTATCAACTTCTGTTAAACACCACGTCACTAAAACACCCAAACCTAAAAATAAAATAAAAAAAGGCATCAACGAGACACGAGGCACTGTTGCAAAATGAATTTCAATTCTTCTTATTAGTTCCTGAGCTCTGAAATCCCCCCAATACTGTATGCAATTTAACAAATGAACGGTACAACGTGTACTACCTCAGGTACTTTTTAAAGTCAGCTGCCTCTAAGCCTTTAAGTAAATAACTACCGGTACACCGTAACGCTGAGTGGTTACTGCAAAACCTATTACCGTATTTTCCGGAGTATAGGTCGCACCTTTTTATCATTTTTTCATGGCCTGCGACCTATACTCAGGTGCGACCTATACTATGGCTTTTTATCACTTTCGGCGAAACAAATTTTTAAATCCAGCTCATTTCACAATTACGTTCATTTATTAAGGAAAAGTTCAGCTCAGACATATATTTGCTATAATTTTTATCAAACAAATAATTGTTTTTAAGTGTTAATCTTCTTAAAAGCCTTGCTGTGCGCTCCTGTGGCAGACATTTGCAGCAGAGCTAAACGTAGGTGCGACCTATACACCAGTGCAACCTATCTAGGGATTTTTCCAATCTATTGGTGATTATTGAACAATGCGACCTATACACAGGTGCGACCTATACACCAGAAAATACTGTATTTACACAACTCTGGAGGACATGTTTGTGTTGAAATATTTCATCATACCACCATAAGCTGGTGAAGATTCTCAGTCATCCAGGACATGATCAAATCAAAAAAGGTGTTCAATACAAGAACAACTGGACTTTATTTGTAACAGAAGACGTTTCGCTTCCCATCCGGGGAGCTTTGTCAATTCAATGAGCAGACTGTGTGCACGTGGAGTTATAACAGTCTAAGGCCCTGTTTACACGGACACGGTGGGGGGAAACGGAGGTTTTGGGTATGTTAATTAGAGGAAATGATTTGCGTTTACACGGGCGAATTCAAGTGTTTACATGCATCGGGTCATTAGTTGGCGCTGTGAATTTTTGAACCTTCACCTAATGCGCATGCGTGCCGCTTCACTCTGCTGGCAGACTGCTGCGTTCTTTTGTGCTAAAAGTTCAGCTAACAACAACTTAACAACAAGTTAAAGCTGGAATTTGGATAAGAGTCGACAGATTTGACGCCAAGTAGGACCTCTTCATCTAAAAAGCTCCACACTAGACGCTGAGTGGACCAGAACTCAGTCAACATGTCAGACTTTACTCCGTGATAAACCGCTGGTTTTCAGCAGGTAAACAACGTTCTTAATAATGTTTGCTTGTGTTTACTTTGATCACACAACAACCAACTGATTTTTTTCTTCTATTTTTTTTTTCTCTGCGAGGTCGAGCAGCTGTCCTTTCACCAAGCGGACCGGTTCGGATTGGACCAGAATCCATGATGAAAACAGCAGAGTCCAGTTCAATAACGTGTTTACAGTTCTGTTAACGTGTTTTAATAGTGTGTTCAGTTTAATTCTCAGTGTTTGTGTGACGTACAGTTTGTGGTGTTGAATAAATAAATAAAAAATAAACCTGTTGTCTTCATTTTCAACTTTAAACACGCAGTATGTTATGCATCGTTTAAATCACGTAACTTGAGTCCAGATAGATTAATTTAGCTCAGATAACTTTATATATCTCCCACGCTAACATAAATATTGTTTATTATTGTCAGCGAAAAAGATCCACTCTGGAGGGTGAGTTCTAAAACCATCGGATTCAAAGAGGGGGGCCAGTGGACTCGTGTAAACGATGAGTAGAAACGCAGAGAGAAAGGAGCGGTTTCTCTCAAAATATGCGTCGTGTAAAGGCCCTGGTAGAGCTCTGTGTTCGGCCGAACGGCGCTCTACGCACGCGTTCTGTGCGCGTGTTCACTAGCACAGCTCTGCGTTCGTTCTCGCGTTTTCGCTCCAAATTCTTGACGTCATTTGAGCAGCCACAGCGCAAAGCGTTCGCTGATTGGTCATTTGCTGACACGCCTACTGAATTGATTGACAGGTCGGGGGGAGGAAAAAAAAGGCGAGCGGGCAGCTTCACACAACTTCAGCCGCAGCGGTGTTATATCTTGTTAAAAAGTTGTAAAAAATAATAAAAACAGGGAGCGCTGGTCCTGCAGCCCACAGGCCACCAGGAAATATTTAGAACCTCGCTCAGCCATGTAGGACTCTAGTTTAATTCGCTCGTGACAAATTCATTCATTTCCTCATCATTTCAGTCATGGAGTCAACGGAGGAGGAAGCGATCACTTGACTTTTGGCAAAATAACAAAAGAAAAGGCCAGATCAGGGATGAAGAAGAGGAATTTAATACATTTGTGTCACATACAAAACAGTTTATTGTGAGACAACGCGCCTCACGTACGCAGTCGTAAAATTTGAGCTTTGCGCGTTCGTGCCCTGCGGGGCTACGCTTGTGCCTCGCTCGCACAGCGTCGAGCGCCATTCAGCCAAACGCAGAGCTATGCCTGGGCCTTAAACGGACCCTTAGATGTCACGCACCAACCTATGTAAATTGAAAGCTGAGATAACACATACATGTAAATTGACAAATCACACCTTAACTGTAGGGTTTTTTAAGGTCCTTGACAGAAGACACACAACTGTATGTAAATTGAAAATCCCACCTCACACCCCAACAGCAGAAGCTTCTCAAAGTTTTTGCTAGTCTAATTCCCAGACAAGACCCTCTGCTCCCATCCGGTGTAAAACGTCTGGGAATCAGCCCCAAAACTGTGTTAGAAGTCTTGGAAAGTTGAAATCTCAGTCCTCCTCCTCTTAAGCGAGGGCCGTTCTTTCTTGATATAAACAGCTTCCTTCACACCCCTCTCAAACCACCTGTGCTCCCGGTCCAAAATTTGCACATTCTGGTCCTCAAATGAGTGACCCTTGTCCATGAGGTGGAGGTGAACAGCTGAGTTATGTCCAGAGGAGGTGGCTCTCCTGTGTTGTGACATTCGTCTGAAGAGGCTGTTTAGTTTCTGAGATTTCAACTTTCCAAGACTTATAACAGTTTTGGGGCTGATTCCCAGGCGTTTTACACCGGATGGGAGCAGAGTAGCCTGGTTAAAACCAGACCCTTGTCCTTCACTTCGCTTTGTACTAGGGTCTGGGACTTCTCCCATAGACAACGAT
>JBBPBX010083146.1:0-15586 GCA_038048925.1 Garcialebias charrua | reverse complement strand
TTTTAGCTGCACCTTGTTAAGAAGTATCAGAGTAAGCCTAGCGGTGAATTTTACTGATAGGAAATGTTTGTGGTAGAACATTCTGGTACAGAGAATATATATATATATATATAGGAAATGGATGTGAATAAGATATTTGAGTTTGACAGGTTATGGAAGGATTTTTGTGTTTTCTGTTCTGATTAGATTAATCATAGATTAAGTGTTTAATTTTCTGAATGTGGTCTTAGCCCTTATCACAGACATCTCTGAATAAGAGCAGTTGAGCTTTTCTCAGATATCAGACTAGTCAACAGAGTAGTGTAGGGTTTTTCTCCTCACAGGTGTCTATGATGATGAAGATGAGATGGCCTGACTTGGCTAAAGCATAGTTCATATTCTTTGCTAAGGTTAACACATACCTGAAATGGAGCAGAGTATATGCAATGTTTTGAAGTTTGTTAAGAGTTGATAATTCAATTTTGGGTAATTTAAGGGTTTTTGAGAAAGTATTGGATTTATAAAGTCAAGTTAAAGTCCAGTTGTTTTTTATTGAACGCCTTTTAAAGGTATTGAATTTAACTTCATTATTCCTGCATATACCCTGTAGAGGCGTGTATGTTGATAGGAGGGACAGTCCGCTCAGTTCTTTCTTGTTTTTATTTTTATTTGTTCGTCTTTGCATCTATTTTTGTCTTGTTTGTTTTTGTCTGTTTTGTTCTTGTTCATTGTTTTTGTTTGTTTTGTCTTGTTTCTATTTGTTTGTTACATTTGTTTTATTCTTTGTTTTTGTCTGTTTTGTTTTTTATTCTCTTGTTTGTTCTGTTTAGTTTTTCTTACCATTTAGTATTGATGCTTATTTTATATGAGGGTTTTATATTCTGGGTGGGTAACTTAAATGTAATATTGCTGTGGGAGGGAATGTTAGAGATTTCCAATGTGTATCAAGTTTTTAATTGCATTCTCACATAGAACATATAGGATTTTGTTGACATGATGTTTGTCATGTCAAAAGGGGAATTGAAATATATTTCTATCAGTATTACATTACACCCACTATGCTCCATTATTTGTATTCACTTAATTCTGCCTTATAATGTGAAATGTGACACTAGGCAGAACGTTTTTCTCTCGGGCTTTGTTTTCACTAGGGAACAGTTACACGCCTGCACATACACAGACATAACATTTGATGTTTACATTGAAGCTGATAGATTGTTGACAGAAAGGAGGGTCACGTGGTAGTGTAGGTGGTTCCAGGGCGGTCCTGAAGCAGTCCAAGGAGGTTCCAGGGTCCAAGGAGGCGGTGACGACATCCGGGGTTTTTATAACCGTGGCCCTGCCTTTGAAGATGTGTGTGTGGACTGTGTTGGAGTCAGGTCTGTTGTCTGCTGTAAGGTTTATTCTTATATGTACAATAAACCTACATAAAATTTGCACATTCGTTTCAGAGCTTCCTTCAACCTTTTGAATTCGCAACAGTATGTATGCTCCACGAGCTTTATTTTGATAATATTCATCTAGTTTACATTGCAACTTATTGATATTAATTTTGTCTTCCTCACTCCAGTCAGATTTATGATAATAAAAGATTAGTTCCTTGGTTAGTTTAGTTTCTTCTATTTGTCTCTCTTTTTGTAATTTTTTACTGAAGGAGATAGAAAATTTTCTAACAGTAAATTTGAAGAATTCCCATTTTTGTATTGCTGTCACTAAACTTGTGTCATTTGTAACATCTTGAATTATTTTACTAATACTTTTACAATATTCGTCATTCTTTAATAAGTTAGCATTGAATTTCCAGTAACCTTTGAAATTATTTTTAGTTTCATTTTTGGATATTCGCAGGTTTATGGTGCAGTGATCACTTAAAGGGCTACAGGAGATCTCAGCTTCTGTGATGTGTCCAAGTATAGAATCTGTAATTAACCAATAATCAATTCTTGACCTTGATTGTCCGTTAGGTTTGAACCATGTAAATTGTTTAATGTTAGAGTTTAGGTTTCTCCAAACATCGACCAGTTTATTGGTGTTCATAAAGTCATCCATGATTGGGTTTAATGTCACCTGAGAGTATTTTGAAGGGCATCTGTCCATCCATTCATCTGGAGTTAAATTGAAATCGCCCCCAGCGACAACATGGTCAGTGGGATAATTCAGCTGCATTTTTTTTATAATTGTTGTGACTTGATGTAATAACTGTTTGTTTTTTTGGTCGTTGTTGTATCCATAAACATTAACAATGATGAACAAATTACTGTCAATATCTAAAACACATGCTGCCCAGTGTCCAGCATCATCTGTTTCCTGAAAAAGAACCTTTCCTGGACATCTATTGAAACAAATAGCAACTCCTGCAGAACGATTTGTGCCGTGACTAAAAATGATCTTATCACCCCATTGTTGAGTCCAAAACTTAACATCAGATAACTCTGAGTGTGTCTCTTGAAGAAAAAAACAGTTAGCCTTTTGACCTTTGCAGAATAAAAAAACAGCCTTACGCTTAACAGAGTCTTTGAGCCCTCTTGCATTAAAAGAAGAAAATAAAATCTCAGTCTTTAAATTGAATACTGAACACATTAAGAACAAAACAATAGAAAAAAATAGAAAAAATAAAGAAACTTAGAATATAGGAGGTAGAGTAAAAAAAACCTGAGAGTAGAGTCCCCTTAAGTCCCTTGAAAAATAAAAAAATAATCTCCACTATATCAGAAAAACTTCACGTTTCATCTAAACATCTAACAGTGCTCCAACTTCAGCTTAAGAAATTCTCCTCCCTTCGATGTAGGCGAAGGGTCCTCTGAATCCTGCAGCCTTACCCTCCTTTCTTGCCTGCTCAATTCTGGGCCACAGCGCCTGTCGTGACTTCCAGTCCTCCTGGGTCAGGTCCTCTGCAAACTTCAGACCTTCATCTTTGCAGATCTGTGAGGACTTTGTTTTCTTCCACACCTCATCTCTGACACTTCTCTTGGAGAAGAGGACTACAACTTGTCTGTGTCGACCCTCTGTTGATCTTCCCACTCTGTGAACGATGTCCACAGCATCCTCCATCTTTTCAGCCAGATCAGGTAGAATTCTGCTCAGCAACTCCACGACTTCAGCTCTGATGTTTTCATTAACTTTTTCCTTTTTTCCTTTAATCCGTAGGCACCATCTTCTTTTATATCTTTCTTGACTCACCAAACGATCCTTCATTTCCTCCTTTTCCTTTTGAAGAAGCTCGACTTGTGTCTCCAAGCTTTTAACTTTAGTTTTACACTCTTGAATATCCTCAGAGTTCAGCTGCACCGTTTTGGCTATTGATGCTAGCATGGAGCTGTGTTGTTTTAGCTGGCCACTAATATGGCCTTTATACTGTACTTACCTCATGGCCTTACCTACTAATGGGGTCATGGCCTCATGGCCTTACCTACTTACCTCATGGCCTTTATACTTTTTTTTATTATTGATAAATGGCCTTTATACTTACCTCATGAAGGCTCACAGAGGCATCTAGGCTGACCCGAGTTGAGATGGCTACTATCTGCCATCTCAACCCAAACTTCAATGACTCTCATCGCTTTTTATGTGGGTCTGAAAGAATACGGTTTTCACTCACGGTTGCAATGTGGAAAATTTTCTGGCTTCAAATTCAATACATGTATAGCCTAAAAAAAACAGAAAGGCTGAATACTTTTGCACAGCTTACTTTCTTGTTTTTAAATATTTTTAGCTGTTTTAGTTGTTGAAAACCGTGATGCATGATGGGAAATCAAACGGCTGCATGATGTCATATTCCGCACTTCCGCCTTCAGCTTTTGTTTCCGCATCGAGGCTGTGTGGAGCATAGATATCATATATAGAACACTAGATACCGCATGGCCCGCTCTCGCCTATTGGAGCTGACGAGATTTAGGGCGGCCATCTTGGCGCTGTCTACCGCTCCACTCAGCCTTATATATTTGGCTGGCACAATAAAGTATCAGCACATTTAATCAATCATAACACGCTGAATAGTAATGCTATTGTCACATATTTAAATTTTAGGCATACAGCTATTAAAACTGCATGTATAGGAACGTATAGTTTAGCATATTTAAATAATTTTCGGTTGATGCAGAGCAGGTGTGCAATGTGCTGGATTAGCAGATTAAGCCTCAAGCGCATTAAAGTTAGAAGGAGCATCTGAAAATGTGAAAGATTTCTTCCAGGCTGTGGAAGACAGGGGAGCAGCTGAGCCAGCACACCCATCACAACAGCCAAACATGGAAGCCCAGTGTAATACTTGACAAGTGCATCATCTTTTAAGAATTGCTCATTCATTTTCTTTTGGGACAGCTCTTCCTTCAGGATCCTGTTTTCCTCCAGCAAGCGATTAATTTCAGCACCTCTGAGGACACAGTCCACATTCCTGCAGTGTTTCAGCACTGTCCTTTAGTGCAGCTTCATCACCCTTTGACCCCGCGCCGGTTTCATCCACCTCGGACCTCTGTACACCTTGAACCACGTCGGACCCCTGGGCTGTTTCATCCTCAGAAAAACTCTGAGCAGCTACACCTGGAGGAGCAGTTTCATCCATCTCTGATGTCTGGCTACGCAGATCTGGTGGTGTGGCAGGTGCAGTGTTGTCCTCTGTGGTTGATTTGTGTCTCTTGGTCCGACGGGCAAATCGGGCAGTGTTCATTGTTTTGACTTCGGTGTGCCCGAGATGTAAAGAGGGTACCCAGTCAGGATCACAATGTAGGAATTCATACGCTGGCTTGCCTAAGAAGAGATAAAAGAACTTGATTAGATGATCTAGCTAGCCAGCCAGCTAGCTGTTTGTGAACGATCCTGTGTTACATATCAAGAATCAAGAATCAAGAAGGTTTATTAACATTGCATCAATTTTCATCGGTACAACGTAAATATGTAGTTTCAGACATCCAGGAGATAGAATGAGTGCAAACAAGCTGCAGCTGAACAAAGCATGATAACTCTTAGCGCGGCCAGGCCCAATCTGTCCCCAGATGAAGGTCAAAAGCAGGAAAACAGGATAAGACACGGGGTTTACAGCGTTGATATTAAAAAAAGATGAATCACGTTTTGTCTTCAAGACACCGCGTGAATCAGTAAAAACCATATCAAATAAGCACATTTAGTTACAGGACAAGATGCATTTATGACGGCAGGCGGGAGGGAACAGTCTGTGTGTAACAATTCTAGATAAGAAACAGTTCGCTGGTCTCAGAGCTCGGCTCAAACCAAGAATGCACACAGAAACCTCTGGGGGAGGGGTAGGAGGCAGCGGGTTCCTTCAGCTCCCAGTCTAGGAGAAGATTTGTAGCCTTCAACAGTTCCAAGGCCAGAGGCCAGATTAGATAAGTTGCTTTATTTTCCAGTCAGCCCACAGTGTTCTTTGTACTGCGGTCTTTAAGTCCAGGTTCTGTTTTCTGGGTCCAAATCGCCGAATTCGTGTCAGGTTCCGAGCTAAAAGATTCCTCCATATGTGCTCTGTTTGAATCCGAGCGCTGTAAACGAGTCCACAGTTCACACTGCAGGTCCGCGGCAGCCACCGCTTCTCTCACCGTGTGACACAGCCCGCACAAACAGCTGGGAAGGTCCTTCATAGCCTGGATCAAAGCATTTTCGCTGAGCGGAGGTCCTCGTCAGCACGCCAATCGCCGCGGTCCCCCTCAGCCCTTCAGTGGCATGAGCCTCCGGTGTCCCAATAAAACACAGAGATTCCACGTCCCCGACAGAAAGAGCGGACAGTTGCATTAGCCTGCTCATAGAGTCCATAATGCAGCTCACCGCCTGCATGTCGATAGGGCGCCCTGGCTCTCCCCGGCCGGAGCGCTTCGCAGAAATTATTGTTGTCGATAGAATCGATAAGTGAAATGGCCCAGAAGACAGTCCACGCACATAATTCCATTCCAAATTGGTTCGAGCGAGCGCTGAAGAGTTATAGACGAGACAAATGCAGAAGCGGGGGAGGGAATGCAGGGAGATGTAGGAGCAAAAGGAAATGCGACCAGTCCCTGCCGAGAGCGGAAGTATGAGCAGTTAATAAGTGTAATATTATTTATTTAAGCCTTACCTGTGTGGAAATGCTTCGAACACACAAACGTGTCTGGAAATACTCCTGAAAGTGATGTTTGTTCATTTAACAGGTCATGTCATGTCTCTGTTAGCTCAGCAACCTGTGTTCCTCTGTGTTGTTTCCATGCCGGAAAGCTGAAAAAACGGACTCCATTTGCAACACGGCTCCCCCTGCGATCGTGAGAACGATTGTGACAGTTCACAACACAACAAGCATTCACCAATTCAGCGTATTTCACGTAGGATAACACACTACAACTAACGCAAACCCCGGTCACGTCAGACTCCATGTCCTAAAGTCCCGGGATGCTTTGCGCGATCCCGGTCCGCTGACGTCACGATTCCAAGCTCTATACAGCATCTCAGACTGAGGAAGTCTTTCGGACGAAAGACGAAACGTTTCTACAATTTTTTTGTTTTGTTTTGTTTTTTGAATGTCCAGAGGACCAGACTTAGATTTTTTAGATTTTTCTACCTGGATTATTGAGCATGCATCAGGGTATAAATACACATCAGCTACCTAACCATACACTGTGTACTTATACACACCACTGAAAGTACATACATGTTCTCATTCACTCACAAGGTATGCACGCTCACTTACTAGTATACACCCTTGACTCTCCTCCCCAGTTTTAATACTCTATTACTACTACTACTGTATTACTTTATTCATTTTATTACTCTTAGGAAATGTTAAAAGTGTGAAGACACATTCCTGCTGTTATATTTGATTTTAGTTGTTTAAACATGAATAAATATGTAAAAATAAATGAAACTGTAACAGTCCCCGTTTTTGATTTCATCTTGATCAAATTTAATTGTTTTTCGTCTCCGAGCTGGAAATGTCCCCCGATTTGCCTTCAGAAATCTGGTCACCTTACTTTGTAAGGTGATTGTTGTATTAAAATATATGAATATATGTTGTACTGCCATGATAAATATATTTAACTCAGTTTTACTGATTCATAATTTTAGTTTGTCACATTCTTTGTTTTATTTGTGTCGATAACATGAAATGGCAGGTGTGTTTGCTAGATTCTTAGCAGCAGAAACTTTCAACTTTATTATTAGGTCCCCGAGGGGCAATTCCTTTACAGCAGGTAATGGTAGTGATACAGCCAACACATTCATACAATATAAAACAGGATAAAAGAATAAAAAGTACCTCCATTACAGATCAAAATGCGCAGCTCACATGGTTAACTGAACTTCTGTCACGTGTTTGGCGTTAACCAGCTATGTTTTCATGTTAACTGTGGTGTGCGTGTTTTGTTATAATTTTCCTATTGTTTTTATTTACTGCAGCTGTTAATAATTCCTATTTCACAGCAACTGGGATGTCAATCCTTTCAGTAATGAAGTAAATTAATTAAATCAGTCATGGTCATAGACCAAGACAGTACTAAGTAGTTCATGTGTTAATAGAAGAGCTAAAAGTGTGACGTCACTCACTGACTGATCAAAAGTAAAAAAAGTTACCGGTAAGTGAGTACAATTCTGTTAGGAAAGATTGTTTAAAGGGGACCACAGATGCAAAATTCACTTTTTAATGGTTTTTTTACTCAACTTTGGGTATGTACTTCATAAAAAAACAGTCCTAGTGCCAAAAAAATGCACCCAGTGGTTTATTTACTCTAAGTATATTTATTTATCTTTGATAGAAACACTTCGTTTTCAAATCCTGCGGTTTGTGACGTCACAAACCACAGCCACAACCCACCTCAAACCTGAGTCCAGCCCCTCAACTAGCAACCCCTGGTGATGCTCCACCCACTTCAGTATAATAGACGTAACAGTTGTTTTTCCTGATTTCATCTAATCTTTTGTTTAAATGTTCTTAATTTCATGTGTACAGCACTTTGTTGCAGCTGTGGTTGTTTTAAATGGCTTTATAAATAAAGTATAATTGTTATTTTTATGTTTTAGTTCAATTTTTAGCGTATTAGCGATCGCTCCCAACGAGCAGCCGGCAGCCGGAAAACGAGCAGACCGCCGGCGAAGAGACCATCTGCGCCCGGCAGCTGCTGGGAGCTGATAGCTTTTGAGGACCGTGTGGTCCGGTCAGAGGTTGCCTCATACGGATAAATTAACTGGAGACACTCAGTGAACTTTGTGTATGTCTAGACTGAAGCTAGCCTGGTTAAAACCAGACCCTTGTCCTTCACTTCACAGTGAAGGGAAATGAGAATTGAGCGGAGCTGTGCAGGAAGGCGAGGGCCAGGCTAGACTGAAGCAGACATCGCTCCCAAAAGCGCCGCATGCAACGAGCGGACATAAAAGGGCGGAGGAGGATTGAGCTATTTTTAGCATCGGATTCGGGCTAAAAGGAGCAGCTCATGGCGGCTCGCGCAGACGGCTTTCGGTAAGTTATCTTAAGCTAGCACTAACAGTAAGTCAAATTAGTAATAAAAAAAGAGCTAATTTTAAAACAACAACAGATTAGAGATACTGGGTGTTACAGAGGGCGGAGTTAATGTAAACAGATCTTTGAAGGGCGTGGCCATGAGAGCTCATCATAAACCAGTTGTTCAAAACGAAAGTTAGAAATGGCAGAATTAAAAAGGGTATAATTGATTATCTAAGAATTATTTTGTGTATTAAATTGAATGAACATTGTCTGGATAGTCCACAGACATACCATAAAATTTTTAAAAACCTATCTGTGGTCTCCTTTAATAAATATTGGTTGTAACTGAACAGGTAATTCAGAGTAAGAGGTCAAATGTTATGAACATGTCTCCAAAAGGCCAAAGGTGAAGTTCAGTTCAAAGTTGGATATGTTAAAGGTGCTGTACTGTTGTGAGAACTGTGTTGATGTTAAAGCTGCACTGACATCATCTTGTAACTATGCATCATATTGCACTACATATATACCGTATGTTTTATCATTCAACTATGTTCGTTTTTGCAAACAAACTTATAAATATATTTAATTTTGATTTAAAATGTATTTTAAACTTCGTGCCGTGTTTATTAATGGGAAATCCAATTTCACGCGAACGCAGCATATGTGACGTAAGGAGACGTAGAGGGCTCCGGTTTTGCATTTACATACAAGTAAATAAATATAAATACCTTTTCTACATAAAATATTAACTGATTTTAGTCACTTTAGATAATAATAATATTAAATGCTGTGTGTTGTCATTAATGTATGTCCCACAAAATGGCATTGATCAGAATCGATCCCACAACCTCTGGGTTATGAGTCGGCTGCTCTGCCGCTGTTCCATCTTGGGAGAGCGTTCACTGACAGGAAAACTTGAGGTAATATGGGCTAACAACACCAGTGCACAATAACAGTCAACGAGTCTGATTTATGAACGAAGCTGTGCAAATGTATTATAATAAAAGAGTAACTGTGCACAGTTTATGTGATTATAAATTAGAATTATAAATTTTATGGTTATAAAAAAAAGTGTATTGTGTATGAAAAAACCACACAAAAACAGTTGAGACGGTGTATCGTGTTCCTCCTGCATTAATGCATCTGATTACCATTGTCCACCTATAGGTAAGTATAGGTACCTATAGGTAAGTATAGGTATTACCTCATGGCCTTTATACCTTTTTTTATTGATAAATGGCCTCTATACTTACCTCATGGCCTTTATACCTTTTTTTTAATTGATAAATGGCCTTTATACTTATACTTGGCCTTTATACCTTTTTTCATGGCCTTTATACCTTTTTTTATTGATAAATGGCCTTTATACTTACCTCATGGCCTTTATACCTTTTTATACTTACCTCATGGCCTTTATACCTTTTTTTATTGATAAATGGCCTTTATACTTACCTCATGGCCTTTATACCTTTTTTTTATTGATAAATGGCCTTTATGCTTACCTCATGGCCTTTATACTTTTTTTTATTGATAAATGGCCTTTATACTTACCTCATGGCCTTTACATTTTTTTATTGATAAATGGCCTTTATACTTCCCTCATGGCCTTTATACTTACCTCATGGCCTTTATACGTTTTTTTAAAATTGATAAATGGCTTTTATACTTACCTCATGAATACGGTGGCCGAGGGGTGCAAACGCGCAGCAAAAACAGAACAGCACGCTGCAAGAAAACAACAGCGTTCCAAAAGTTGAAACACACATCAAAATGAAAACAACAGCGTTCCAAAAGTTGAAACACACATCAAAATGAAAACAACAGCGTTCCAAAAGTTGAAACACACATCAAAATGAAAACAACAGCGTTCCAAAAGTTGAAACACACATCAAAATGAAAACAACAGCGTTCCAAAAGTTGAAACACGCATCAAAATGAAAACAACAGTGTTCCAAAAGTTGAAACAAGCATCAAAATGAAAACAACAGTTTTTGATGTGCGTTTCAACTTTTAGAACACTGTTGTTTTCATTTTGATGCGTGTTTCAACTTTTGAAACACTGTTGTTTTCATTTTGATGTGTGTTTCAACTTTTGTAACGCTGTTGTTTTCATTTTGATGTGTGTTTCAACTTTTGAAACGCTGTTGTTTTCATTTTGATGTGTGTTTCAACTTTTGGAACGCTGTTGTTTTCATTTTGATGCATGTTTCAACTTTTGGAACATTGTTGTTTTCATTTTCATGCGTGTTTCAACTTTTGAAACACTGTTGTTTTCATTTTGATGTGTGTTTCAACTTTTGGAATGCTGTTGTTTTCATTTTGATGTGTGTTTCAACTTTTGGAACGCTGTTTTCTTTTTGCAGCGTGCTGTTCTGTTTTTGCTGCGCGTTTGCACCCCTCGGCCACCGTACATGAAGGCTCACAGAGGCATCTAGGCTGACCCGAGTTGAGATGGCTACGATCTGCCATCTCAACCTAAACTTCAATGACTCTCATCGCTTTTTATGTGGGTCTGAAAGAATACGGTTTTCACTCACGGTTGCAATGTGGAAAATTTTCTGGCTTCAAATTCAATACATGTATAGCCTAAAAAAAAACAGAAAGGCTGAACACTTTTGCACAGCTTACTTTCTTGTTTTTAAATATTTTTAGCTGTTTTAGTTGTTGAAAAACGTGATGCATGATGGGAAATCAAACGGCTGCATGATGTCATATTCCGCTCTTCCGCCTTCAGCTTTTGTTTCCACATCGAGGCTGTGTGGAGCGTGAACTCGGTGAGTGTTTTACCTCCAGAGTGGACATTTGTACTATTCTGTACCACAGACTTATTCATTTATACGTATATGTCCAGGAGGGGGCGCACACGGCCTTTTTCTCCATTCTACATACTGTAGAGGAAACACAGGGTCTGTCCGTGTCGTTTCTCACTTTTCTTCCCCTTTTTAATAGGGTGACCAGACGTCCCCGATTTTCGGGGACAGTCCCCGTCTTGGACGACCTGTCCCCAGCTAAATCTGTCCCCGAAAATGTCCCCGATTTGAGGTTTCGCGCGTGCAGTTGCTCGCAACAACCGCTATTACAGTAGAAGCTGGTGACGCCGGCGCTGCAGCACTGATGTTACACACAGAAGAAGAAGAAGAGCCATGCGCGCCGCCTTTAAAACAGAAGAAGAAGAAGGCTTCTTCAAGAAGTGGAGGCGACGAAGTTGTTGGAGTGGGAGCTTGGACTGCGGCGGCAGGTTTGAAAACTCAAAATCGAGAGATTTGGAGGAATACATTTTCAAAGGCGGAAGACTGCTAAATCTTGAAATTGACTGTAACTCGGAACTGTCAAACAGTTACAAGTTATGCGGAAGAGAGAAGCTGTAAACGGTTGTTGAACTGAACTATTGTTTGGCTGCTGTGATGTCGGTAGAATAGACCCCTTTCACGGCTCGTCATCAACCCTGGAAATATACCGGAAGTAGCCATCTTGGAGACATAGCTGTGTTAGCCTCAAAGCTATTGTAGTGGTGCGTCGCGTCTGGTCACACAAAATCAAAAAATGGTGAATTATTGTCGTGTCCATGGCTGCCACAATCGGTCAGATTGAGAGAAAAAGCCTTCTGTTTTACAGATTACCACTCGTGATCACAAATCAAGGTGAAGTAACTCAGCAGTTATCAGAGGAACGTCGACGTCTGTGGCTGCCAGCCTAAACCAGAACTTGGATTGAAAAACACTGAGCAACATCCGAATTTGCTCTGCACACTTTGTGTCAGGTAATATATTTCTTACAGTAGATTATAGTGAATTAGGGCATTACACGAATCATAAGTTTATTGAGCACGAGGACAGAGCTTTGAAACACCACCTCCCTTTCTCTGTTCAAGACAGCCCTGAAAACATCTCTTTGGGGGCTGCCAATGCATTGTAAATGCTTGGAAGCAACCTATTGTTCTCCACCCAATAAGGGTTTATTTATTTATTTATTTATTTATTTATTATTCATCCATCCACATTAATGCGGCCCGAACCGTAACATGCACCCCCACAAAAGTTATATCAAAATGACCGGCCCGACTCCGAGATGATTGCTATTACTTTTCTAAGCAATCGGAGTTACCATGGCGAAATATTTTGCTAACAAAAATCGAAAATTTCCCATAGGAAATGAATGGGACTTCACTTTTCAGAGAAACTGAGTTACATAGGGCGCCATTTTGGTTCAATATACAAGGCAATATACAAGGCAGGTTCAATACACAAGCTAGTTAGGTGAGGTGGCCATTTTGGATCAATCAAGCTCATTAGGTGAGGTGGCCATTTTGAATCAAACAAGCTCATCAGGTGAGGCGGCCATTTTGAATCAAACAAGCTCATTAGGTGAGTCGGCCATTTTGAATCAAACTAGCTAATTAGGTGAGTCGACCATTTTGAATCAAACTAGCTTATTAGGTGAGTCGGCCATTTTGAATCAAACTAGCTAATTAGGTGAGTCGGCCATTTTGAATCAAACTAGCTAATTAGGTGAGTCGGCCATTTTGAATCAAACTAGCTCATTAGGTGAGTCGGCCATTTTGAATCAAACTAGCTCATTAGGTGAGTCGGCCATTTTGAATCAAACTAGCTAATTAGGTGAGTCGGCCATTTTGAATCAAACTAGCTAATTAGGTGAGTCGGCCATTTTGAATCAAACTAGCTAATTAGGTGAGTCGGCCATTTTGAATCAAACTAGCTAATTAGGTGAGTCGGCCATTTTGAATCAAACTAGCTAATTAGGTGAGTCGGCCATTTTGAATCAAACTAGCTAATTAGGTGAGTCGGCCATTTTGAATCAAACTAGCTAATTAGGTGAGTCGGCCATTTTGAATCAAACCAGGTAATTAGGTGAGTCGGCCATTTTGAATCAAACCAGCTAATTAGGTGAGTCGGCCATTTTGAATCAAACCAGCTAATTAGGTGAGTCGGCCATTTTGAATCAAACCAGCTAATTAGGTGAGTCGGCCATTTTGAATCAAACCAGCTAATTAGGTGAGTCGGCCATTTTGAATCAAACCAGCTAATTAGGTGAGTCGGCCATTTTGAATCAAACCAGCTAATTAGGTGAGTCGGCCATTTTGAATCAAACCAGCTAATTAGGTGAGTCGGCCATTTTGAATCAAACCAGCTAATTAGGTGAGTCGGCCATTTTGAATCAAACCAGCTAATTAGGTGAGTCGGCCATTTTGAATCAAACAGCTAGATTAGGTGAGTCGGCCATTTTGAATCAAACCAGCTAATTAGGTGAGTCGGCCATTTTGAATCAAACCAGCTAATTAGGTGAGTCGGCCATTTTGAATCAAACCAGCTAATTAGGTGAGTCGGCCATTTTGAATCAAACCAGCTAATTAGGTGAGTCGGCCATTTTGAATCAAACCAGCTAATTAGGTGAGTCGGCCATTTTGAATCAAACCAGCTAATTAGGTGAGTCGGCCATTTTGAATCAAACCAGCTAATTAGGTGAGTCGGCCATTTTGAATCAAACCAGCTAATTAGGTGAGTCGGCCATTTTGAATCAAACCAGCTAATTAGGTGAGTCGACCATTTTGAATCAAACCAGCTAATTAGGTGAGTCGGCCATTTTGAATCAAACAAGCAAATTAGGTGAAGCGGCCATTTGAACAAGCAAATTAGGTGAAGCGGCCATTTTGATGGAGATATGGAACTTATATTTGGCAAATGGGTAGCTGACAATGATCCCTAATAAATTTCAATTGAAAATCCAATTTCCAAGATGGCCGACAACGCAAAAAAGTCAAAATACTGTAAAATGGTCAATTTTAGTGATATTGAGCTGAAACTTGGTATGGTGATAGCTGACAATGTTTCCTATCATATTCCATATCAAAATCAAAAATCCAAGATGGCCGCCATAGCTACTTTCAAATGGCTATAACTCGGCCATCTTTATACATAGAAAGCTGAAATTTGGTGAGGTTGTAGCTAAAGACATTCTCTATCACGTACGGAAACCAAAAATGAAAATCCAAGATGGCCGCCATAGCTACATTCAAATGGCTTTAACTCAGCCATCTTTATACATAGAGAGCTGAAATTTGGTGAGGTTGTAGCTGAAGACATTCTGTATTACGTACCGAAACCAAAAATAAAAATCCAAGATGGCCGCCATAGCTAAAAGAGAAAAAATGCCATAACTCAGCCATCTTTATACATAGAGAGCTGAAATTTGGTGAGGTTGTAGCTGACGACATTCTCTATCACGTACAAAAAACGAAAATAAAAATCCAAGATGGCCGCCTTAGCTAAAAAGAAAAAACACCATAATTCAGCCATTTTTAATGCTATTTAGTTGAAATTTGGTGTAATCGTAGCTGAAAATGAATCCAAACACCTTTACTATCATTTCAAGAATTTTATTTGGCTCCGTGATATGTGCTATTAACATTTAGAGCCATTTGTATTCAAGATGGCTGCTAACGGGCAGTAGCTTGGCAGCCCCCGTCGAAGTTTCTCCAGGAACTTTCTAGTTAGACTTATCATTAACTTTACTAAATGTATTTTATATTATATAATCCTTATGTATTTTATATTTCAATTTGTCACTGATAATGTTTGAACTTAATTGGTTTGTTAAGTGTCCTTGGGTGTCCTGAAAGGCGCTTTTAAATAAAATGATTATTGGGGGCTGCCAATGCATTGTAAATGCTTGGAAGCAACCTATTGTTCTCCACCCAATAAGGGTTTCTTTATTTTTTATTTATTTATTATTCATCCATCCACATTAATGCGGCCCGAACCGTAACATGCACCCCCACAAAAGTTATATCAAAACGATCGGCCCGACTCCGAGATGATTGCTATTACTTTTCTAAGCAATCGGGGTTACCATGGCGAAATATTTTGCTAACAAAAATCGCAAATTTCCCATAGGAAATGAATGGGACTTAACTTTTCAGAGAAACTGAGGCCCTGTACACACGTAGCCGTTTATCAGTAAAACCGAACAGTTTATGATGCGGTTTGGCCTTTGATCCACACGTGAACTCTGGTTGATGTAACTATAAACGAATAATAACAAAACTCCGGCCAAAGTGAAGATTTGAGAACTTTCCGCTTTCGAGTCTGCGTGTGCACTTTCAGAACGGAGCTTTCTGCTCCACCGCCTCCAGCTGCTGCGGCGCTGACAGTCACACAATGCTCTAAAAAAAGCACTAAA
>JBBPBX010083145.1:0-15587 GCA_038048925.1 Garcialebias charrua | reverse complement strand
CAAACCCGAGGTGAAGACTGTTCCTCTCCAGAGCCCACCCGCACATACCTTAAATTATTTGCTTCTTTTACACGTCTTCTCTGCCACAGCAGTAGCTCCCAACATACGCTACTCCATCAGTCAATCACTCAATCACTCCACAGGTGTGCTACCAGCGGAGCTAAAAACACTTGTCTGGCTGAGCCCCGCCCCCTTCACCAGTGAACCGTCAAAAAGGTGCCAAAAATAAAAATAACAAACAAACAAAAGACTGAAGAAAATGTGCCCACGTAACACTTCCCCCCTAAACACACACAAAAAAATATCCATATATTTTTTTTATATATATTTTTAATTTTAGTCCAATAAAATTTCCTACATCTTCATCCCATCCATCACATTCTTGACAGTTTGACACTAGCA
This sequence comes from Garcialebias charrua, assembly GCA_038048925.1. Taxonomy (NCBI): domain Eukaryota; kingdom Metazoa; phylum Chordata; class Actinopteri; order Cyprinodontiformes; family Rivulidae; genus Garcialebias; species Garcialebias charrua. The sequence goes on along the minus strand of JBBPBX010083145.1, from coordinate 15,185 downwards.
AACCAGGTTTATGGAGTATTTTCCTTCATCTTTTGACTATTAGCCAAAGCCCAACTCTCAGTTTTCTGGTGTCCCTTTTTACCACGATAATAGCACACCAAGGCTTCTGAACGCATGCCTCCCTGTCGCTGTGTCATGCTCTGTGGTGTCTTGAACCCTATAGATGGTTTTGGGAAGCCCTCCTCAGCTCCAATCCCATGCTGTGTGTGGTAATTAATTGACTCACTCACTCCTCTCACTAAGCACTGATGGGTGGGTTCAAAATCATCAACCATAACCGTAGCTTTCCTAATCCCATCAACCTTTTGATCCTCGAGGTAATTTTTTACCTCAAAAGAAACACCATTTTTAAAATCTTCCAAGAGAATAATAATAATAATAATAATAATAATAATAATGTATTTTCCTGTCATCTGCGTATGTTTCCCATACACAGACGAAATTCGTCTCTGCATTTAACCCAATCACCTACCAGGTGGTGCAGTGAGCAGCCCGAAAGCGCCCGGGGAGCTGGAGAAATAGGTGTGCACTCATAGACACCCCAAGGTGGGTAGTGGCCGGGGCGCGAACCCGCGTCCTTCGGGTCCCAAGTCAAAAGCCCTGCCACTAGACCATTGGCTCCTCAGCTGTTTTAATTTCTCATAGTCCTAACCAACATTCTTTGACAGCACCCATCTGTCAAATGCCATCTCCTTCTCAATAATTTAATGAGTCCTGCAAACATAATCCCCATGGTGGCGCAAGATGGGAAACCACTTTTGTCAAAATAAATAAATAAATAAATAAACTAAACTAAAAAAAAATTACCCTAAACTAAAAAGAAGTTTAAAACTCCTCTTTTAGAAATTCTTAAACTTTAATCTAAAAAAGCTCAGTCTGGTCCTCTGGACATTCAAAAAACAAAACAAAACAAAGCAAAAAAAATTGTAGAAACGTTTCGTCTTTCGTCCGAAAGACGAAACGTTTCTACAATTTTTTTTTGCTTTGTTTTGTTTTGTTTTTTGAATGTCCAGAGGACCAGACTTAGCTTTTTTAGATTTTTCTACCTGGATTATTGAGCATGCATCAGGGTATCTTAAACTTTAAATTCCTCCATAACCTCACACTAATTTCAACCATTACAGGAATCAACGATACTGATGTAATTTAAATGGTAGCTTTTTTACTCCATAACTGCTTCCATATTTTCCAAAGTCAAAATGTAGTTCCGAGATCCCGGACGAGCTCCCACTTGTTACAAAACCGCTTCTCTCCCCAGCTCGTTCTTATCTTTTCCCTGCTTACTGGAGAGTAGGGCCGCAACTATAAGTGCGTGATAAGAAAGTAAGAAACAAAACTGGCACCTGACGGAACACAGTGAGGTGGGGCTTACCTTTTGATGTCCGACCAGAGTCTCTCCACCAGCTGACATCCTTAAAGGGGCGAGCCCGCACGGTGCTTCATCCGTCAGACGATCTGTTCAATAGTTGTTTTTGCTTTTCTTTATAGTTTTTCTCTTTTCTTAAAAATGCACCACTGGTGATTTCGTAGGTGGTTGATTTAACAGGCGTGAAAACTCCCCGGTGCATTACTTAGCATCCAGCCGGTTCATCCAAGACAAACTTCCTCTTCTTCCCGGCCAAAAATATCCAACGCTCCCCTCTGGGTGTTCAAACCCGAGGTAAAGACTCTGTTCCTCCGTCCAGAGCCCACTCGCACGTACCTTAAATTATTTGCTTCTTTTACACGTCTTCTCTGCCACAGCAGTAGCTCCCAAAATACGCTACTCCATCAGTCAATCACTCAATCACTCCACAGGTGTGCTACCAGCGGAGCTAAAAACACTTGTCTGGCTGAGCCCCGTCCCCTTCACCAGTGAACCGTCAAAAAGGTGCCAAAAATAAAAATAACAAACAAACAAAAGACTGAAGAAAATGTGCCCACGTAACACTCCCCCCCCCTTAAACACACACAAAAGAAAATATCCATATATTTTTTTTATATATTTTTTAAATTTTAGTCCAATAAAATTTCCTACATCTTCATCCCATCCATCACATTCTTGACAGTTTGACACTAGCAAACCAGGTTTATGCAGTATTTTCCTTCATCTTTTGACTATTAGCCAAAGCCCATCACTCAATTTTCTGGTGTCCCTTTTTACCACAATAATAGCACACCAAGGCTTCTGAACGCATGCCTCCCTGTCGCTGTGTCATGCTCTGTGGTGTCTTGAACCCTATAGATGGTTTTGGGAAGCCCTCCTCAGCTCCAATCCCATGCTGTGTGTGGTAATTAATTGACTCACTCACTCCTCTCACTAAGCACTGATGGGTGGGTTCAAAATCATCAACCATAACCGTAGCTTTCCTAATCCCATCAACCTTTTGATCCTCGAGGTAATTTTTTACCTCAAAAGAAACACCATTTTTAAAATCTTCCAAGAGAATAAGCTGTTTTAATTTCTCGTAGTCCTGACCAACATTCTTTGACCGTACCCATCTGTCAAATGACATCTCCTTCTCAATAATTTAATGAGTCCTGCAAACATAATCCCCATGGTGGCGCAAGATGGGAAACCACTTTTGTCAAAACAAATAAATAAATAAACTAGTTCTTATCTTTTCACTGCTTACTGGAGAGTAGGGCCACAACTATACGTGCGTGATAAGAAAAAAAGAAACAAAACTGGCACCTGACGGAACACAGTGAGGTGGGGCTTACCTTATGATGTCTGACCAGAGTCTTTCCACCAGCTGACATCCTTAAAGGGGCGAGCCCGCACGGTGCTTCATCCGTCAGACGATCTGTTCAATAGTTGTTTTTGCTTTTCTTTATAGTTTTTCTCTTTTCTTAAAAATGCACCACTGGTGATTTCGTAGGTGGTTGATTTAACAGGCGTGTAAACTCCTCGGTGCATTACTTAGCGTCCAGCCGGTTCATCCAGGACAAACTTCCTCTTCCTCCTGGCCAAAAATATCTGACGCTCCCTTCTGGGTGATCAAACCCAAGGTGAATACTCTGTTCCTCCGTCCAGTAGTGCATTAACAGAGTACCAGAGTTTTCGACAGATCGAGTGCTTTGACTTCTATCGAGGCTTTTTTGTCCACCTTGGGTACCCGTAGCACGTCACATTTCACAGCGTGCGAGGTATCTTTTAGCTTTTAGTAGACGCTACAAAATGGATTCCTATGTGCGCACGGATGTTAATGGAGCAGGCCGTCTTGTCAAAAAGGTAAAACAGTTTATAATTTTATAAATTGTGCTACTCATTGAATCATTCTGTTGATTTTCTTTGCTTTGAACACCGTAGTAGATTGTGACAGCAGGGGGCAGTGTTGCATTGCAGGTCATATATATAACACGGCCGAAACGGCTTCCTTTCTCTCGTTTCACAAACAAAAAGAAGCAAATATTCATCTCTCTAGCTATTAAAAACTATAAACACAATCTCTAAAAGTAAACCTAAATTACACAGCACTGCAGGCGTGGTACGGTGTGGCTGTGGCCCCATTTGTTTTTTAAGTTTCGGTTCAGCGCCTTACTTTCACTTTTAATATTAATAACTAATAGTTTTGTTTTTCCTGTGACTTATCTGCAGTATGATAAATGATAGGAGCATAATAAATGCTCCCAATGTTTTGTTGGTCTTTTTTTTCTTTTTGTAAAGACGTTTTTTATGCATTTATATTTATTTATTTATTTTGCATCATAAGACACTGTGACGTCATTGGCTACTCGAGTGCCGATCAAGTTTTTTTATGTTAATGTCAAGGTTAAAAATTATGTACTAGTTCAACCCCTACCGTCCAGAGCCCACCCGCACGTACCTTAAATTATTTGCTTCTTTTACACGTCTTCTCTGCCACAGCAGCAGCTCCCAACAGCTTCCAACACATGCTACTCCATCAGTCAATCACTCAATCACTCCACAGGTGTGCTACCAGCAGAGCTAAAAACACTTGTCTGGCTGAGCCCCGCCCCCTTCACCAGTGAACCGTCAAAAAGGTGTCAAAAATAAAAATAACAAACAAACAAAAGACTGAAGAAAATGTGCCCATGTAACACTATTCACAGAGGGCTGAGTGATACTAGCAATAACAGCATTGATACTAGCAATAACAGCATTGAAACTGAAAGTTAAACTGGGTTTCTTTTTCAGAAACAGATCATGTCTAACACTGAATGTTAGGAAACGCCTTGTATCTGTGACTTTCCTTCCCTCCATTGATTACGGTGACATTCTCTACATGAATGCTCCTACAAGCACCCTGCGGATGTTGGATGTTGTCTATCATGGTGCACTAAGATTCATAACTGGTTGTGATTATCGTACCCACCACTGCACCCTGTATTCACTGGTTAACTGGACATCATTAACCTCACGCAGACTCTTCCACTGGTACATTTTCATCTTTAAATCACTTCTTGGTCTGCTGCCCTCATACATCTCCTCCTACATGTCTTTGCGTGAGTGCAGCTACAGCGTGCGCTCTCAGGACATGATTACCTGCAGTGTTCCGTCAGTGAGGACTGAACTTGGAAAAAGGGCCTTCTCCTACTCTGCTCCTGCTTCATGGAATATCTTACAAAAAGATCTGAAGCTCTCGACCTTGACTTCTCTAAATGGTTTTCAGAATCTGTTGGAATCCTGGCAAAAACCAATGCAGATTTGTTCCTGTCTTTGATTTTATACGTCTACCTTATGTTTTGCTCGTTTTTTGATACTTTGTTAAAAAAAATGTAATTTTTCTTTTGTTTTTTCTCTTTTTTGTTTTCTATTGTTTATTGTTTGTTTATTGTTTATTGTTTAAGGAAATTCTACCACTGCTGTTCATTGTTCTTTAGTTTTAGCAGGTCGCTTTCATAAATGAGCCCATGAGGTTCAATAAGATTTACCTGACTAAATAAAGGTTGAATGAATGAATGAATTGTAAGAGGGAGACAGTTGAACCCGGAGGCCTCCACCCCTGTTTAAAGCTGCTATATGTAACTTTTCTAAAAATATATATTTTACATATTTCTTCACTCTACCACTATCTCCTGACAGACCGATGTTAGACAAGTAATCTCTAAAAATAAACTATAATCCCCTTGCTTCTTGTTGTGAAATAAAATATTTTTGTCTTCGTGTTTTCATTGCTCTTGAAGGGTTTTTTAAACGATGTTCAATGACCAGTCTCTCTCTCTTGTTCTGCAGGTTTGCTCAGACAGGGAGTGTCAGAACAGCCCTAATCTATGTGTGTCTTTGGTGTGGTTTGGTGTCCAGTTGCACTGATTGGTCACTTGGTGGTCTACTAGTGTGTGTGTGATTTGTGGGTGCTCAGCATTGCTGTATATTTAGTTTTGGTCAGAGAGTATGTGTCAGTGCCCTTCCCCCCCCTCAATCCTGTGGAAACCAGAGTAAGCTGAAACCCCCTGAGGCCTGGGTAGACCAGAACAGAAGCTTTCTGGCAGTGGGGGAGGACAATAGAAGAAAGCAGAACTTCTTATTGGTTGAGAGGGGGAAACACCCTACAAGAGAACAAAGCAAAACTGCTCTTATTGGTTAAGGCAGGCAACACCCTACAAGAGAACAAAGCAGAACTTTTCTTATTTGTTGAGAGAGGCAACGCCCAGAGAAGGGTATACAACATGAGTTTTCCTCCTCCAAGTCAGACAACGCAGGAAGCAAGCCACGAGGGAGCAACTATCAGGTTGTATGGCCTTGTCTCCCTTGAAATGCGCATTTCAATGTGTTTTCTCTCTCTTTTTCTCTCTTTCTTACTCTCCACTCTCTCTCTCTCTCTCTCTCGTTCTATCTCTCTGCCATCTTATTTTAATCAAATATAATGGCTTTTTTGGAATAGAACAAATGTATTCTGTGACTTTTTAAACTTATGATTAATTAAAAATGGTTTTGGAACTTTAAGTGCGCGTCTGTCATATTTTCATCGTATCTCTCCTTTTTTAATCCAAAGTGAAACCAACCACGAACTTGGGGCGAGAAGATAGCAACGCCAACAAATTTGGAGGTCCCACCCAGATGGTTGCACGCGGACAGGAAGGGGGAGTCCAGAACACTGATCAATGACCGGTCACCACTACAAAAAAAAAAGGTAAGCAGATTCCTGTTTAAACGAAATCTGTGATTGGAATTTTAATAGGCAAATTTAACTCAGTGTGTTGGACTCCAGTAAAATAAGGAAATAAGACGAGTAAGTATATGTATACGTAAAGTAAAATAATAATAACCAAGTCCCAGGTAAACACACGCAGTGGTCGAGCCTCCCAGAAGCCGATGGGCTTCTGGAACAGAGGGATTCGGGGTTTCAGGATAGATAAATAATTTATCCGCCGCCGTTCCGTAACTCTGAGACCAAGTTTAAACTGTAAACTTGTTAGGGTGGTGACTTAACTTAAAACTGTGACAATTTAGATACTAAATAAGTAAGTATGGGACTAGAGTGAGAGTTTTGAAGTAAACGCGCTGACTTTCGCTGATAAAATAATCCGATAGAGTTCCAAACCTGGACCAGTTAAAAAATAGAATAAAATTAGTCACAGAATACTAAATCTTTTTCATGTTCTAAATTAATGAGTTTTCTTGCCCTGTGAGGAGTCAACACACATACCAATCTTATTTTACACTCAAAAGGTTCTAAAAAAAAAAGATGTTTTTCATTGCTGAGGTTTTCTGGCGTCAGAGTCTTGCGTGCTTGTTGAGCTGGTCTGTCTTAAATGTTGTTTGTCCTGTGAATCATAAGGTCAGCGTGAGCTGCTCAGTTTTACATGTTGTATGTCTTGTTGAACATAAGGCCAGCGTGAGTGTGTGGGAAGGATAAAAGAAAAAAAGTTCCGGAGGGGTACACGGAAAAAGATTCAGGACGGGCTGGCTCGCCGAAAGGAATGCTCAGTCTGTCTTGACACTTCCTGTGTGGGAGGCATCCGTGTATTCACTGAGTCCTGGTTCCTGTGACAATAAAGATTAATAGTTGTGTGGTGTATGCGTGTTTGACTGTGAGAATGAGCAAAGACATAAAAACTGAAATGGAGGGCATTTTTAGCCAGAAGTGTGAGAGCGCCTCATTTAAACCAATAGAAGAACAAATAAAAATTATAAAACAAGCAATAAACATGTCAGTGCAGGACAAAAAACAGGAAAAACAGCTCTCTAAAAAAATAGAGGAAATAAATGACAAAACAGGCTAAAGTAACGTGGTGAGTTTAATTTGGGAAAGAATAAGGAAGTGTAAAGAAGAAACAGAGGAGTTTGAAAAGCAAAAGAAGGAGGTCAATGCCTTACAAAAAGGGAAATATAGAAAATTGTTGACTGCATCAGACAGCAGTTGCAAAGAGTGGTTTAAACTGGTTCTAATAGCACAATGTTACATTTACTGACTATGGAGAAGAGTGAGAAAACAGGAAGTCTTGAGCCTCCACCCTATAGCAGCACCTCATCAGCACCACAGGCAAAAAGCATGTACCCAATATACCATGTAGAAGGGGGCGTAGTGAAGATAGAGGAAGCTCCTCCTACCTTGGAGCGAGAGAATTTCGTGACATCAGAGAATCTGGTTACTAGGGATGAGGTGGGATAAGTGAGCGCATCGGATTTCAGAGACTTCATAAAAACACTCGGGTCCCAAAAGGTAGCTGCCAGCTCCATAACACCACCAACGTCACAGGCGGCGTTTTACCATCCGGGTGCATCAGGGCCCCTCTCGCTCACCTCAAGTGAGACATCAGGGCAAGGATATGTTCCTCCTGACGTCCCCGGATGGGGAAACAGGCCTGAATTAACTGACAGAATGTTAAATCTGACACCCCACAACACATCAAGGCCCAGGAATCCCTCCTTGGCTGAAGGCCCTCTACGGATCACTTCAGATGTTATAACATCTCTTCCTCTTCCATCTAATCGGATGGAAACCACCAGTACACCACTTCCCCTTTACACCACCACACCCAGTACACCACTTTCTGTGACAGCACACCCAAGTACATCCAGTCTTATAGAGCACGAGGAGACGCAAGGGTTTGATAATTGTCCTCTTTCAAACAGCAGTTATCCCTTGCTCCTAGCAGGTACACAAGTCAGGTACAAACCTTTTGCTTTGGGAGACATTCAGGCCTTGGTGGAGAAATTGCCCCTGCTAACTGAAGGGGACAGCAAGTGGTTGAACGCAGTAGACAGCCTCACTAAAGGGATCACATTGGTAGTAGGGGATGTGAGAGCTTTGTTGGGAAGATGTGTAACTTCCACCAGGATGGATGAATTGGAACGGGCAGCAGGCTGGAATCGCGCAGTTCTCGACTCAGAACCCATGACAAATCACTTACACAGGTTTGCAGGAGCCCTTAGAGAGGCTTACCCGCTCCCAGAGGGTTCAGGGGTGCCTAAGTTTCATTGGAAACCTGGACAGAACCCAACAGTTTATCTAGATCAGTGTAAGCAAGAATGGCATGATAGAACTCACTGCCACGGACAAGGTGCGACAGAGATATTTCTTTAGACAAGCTATCCTTGATGGTGTTCCAACAGCTGTCAGTAAAGCAATGAAAACAAATCCTGACCTTCCCACTGCAGACGCAGAAAAACGGGAACGTCACCTCATTCATCATCTGCAGGAAGCTGCAGATGAGGAAGTGAAAAGCTCAACTGATCTAAAAGATATGCAAACACAACTGCTGAAGTTATAACTAAAGCAGGTTAGAGATGTGGTGCAATCAAAGAAAGAGTCCAAACATGGTTGCTGGGAAGGAAGGTATGATTTCCACCCCATAGCAACACACAACACCCCAACCATGTTATGATACGTCATCTCAGGGTCCGGTTAGGGGACAGTGGAGGAGAGGAGGAAGGGCTCGGGGTAGAGGCTATGGTCGAGGTAACCTACAGGGAAACAGGGCACAAGGGGTCTGTTATTTCTGTCAGAAACCTGGACACTGGGCGCGCGACTGTTTTCACAAACAAGTACAGTCACGGAGGGAAGGGTACCTCCACTCAGCTCCCAACACACAGATGGCTCCAGCTGGCCAGCACCCGGCTCTACAAGGAGAGTGGACCCTAGGCTCAGGGTCCAACACTTCCTACCAGTAATGACACACCCCACAGAGAAACCAGTCCATAGGGGTAGGTGCAGACCCTATGATACGGATGAAAGTCATGAACAAGGACTTGTCTTTCTTGGTGGACACAAGTGCCACATACTCCACGTTGAATGACCTGGACTTTTATGAACACGCCACATCTGACACTGTGTCAGTGGTAGGCTTCTCTGGGGTGCAACAAAAACTGCATTTGACTGAACCTCTCCTAATCACAGCAGGACCGCAGTCTTTGACTCATCCTTTTGTTCTGTCCAAGGATGTACCGGTAAACCTGCTGGGTAGAGACTTGTTGAAAAAGATGGGGGCGACCATTTTGTGCGAACCAACTGGGCTGAAGGTCACTCTGCCCAATGGGACTTGTTGGACTTGCTCACAATCCTCTTCCTCCCCAGCCTCACAATGTCTGCTTAAACCAACGCAGGAGGAGGTCGCTGACATCTACTGGACCTTGCTACGCCCTGAAAGCACACAGCAACTTGGCATCTACTCTGCGTACCTGTCTTGGAAGCCTTGGCTTGATGCTCTGCAACCCTATGTTCCACCTCCAGATCCTTTACATCTGACACTCTTTTATGACCGTGACTCTGATGACTGTTTTAGAGAGCATTTTGCCTCTACTTTGCAAGATACTGAGTGGCTTCTGTCCACAGATAAGATCATTGTAGGACCCTAGGGGGTGGCTTCATATGTCACCCTATCACCATCTCAACTCGAATGGTATAGGATGTCATCTGAAGCAGCACCACATGTCTCACTTGCTCTCTCGCCTTCACACCAAGCTAAGGATTTAGGGCCAATGGTAAAGACAGTCATGGACGCCCTTGATTGGTGTCCCACACAGCTTCCATCAGTTGCTTTTTCACCATCAACAGATTGCTATATTATTGACGTTTCAGCTCAGGATTTGGGAAAATTAGATCATGAACTTATTTCAAGAGACCATGGCAGGGAAAAGACTGATCACACCGAGGTCCCTGCCATGCTTGATACGCTCCCACAGTCCCTCTGGTCCCAAGGTCCAGAGGACGTGGGATTAGTAAACTGTGATCCCATTACTTTTGAACTTCTCTCCACTGAACCAATATGGTTGTATCAATACTCACATAAGCCAGAAGCCGCAGAGGGGCTGAGCAATACGGTTTGGGGGTTGCTAAATGCAGGAGTATTAGAACCGTCTAATTCACAGTGGAATACTCCCATTTTGCCAGTCGAGAAAGTAGGCACAGGAAAGTACAGAATGGTACATGACCTTAAGTCAATTAATGCAATCCTTAAGACTCCTACCTGCCCTGTTCCAAATCCATATGTGGCGTTAACAAACTTGAATCCAAAACAAAAATGGTTCACTTGCATTGATTTGGCCAATGTCTTCTTTTGTCTCCCTTTGTCAAATGATGTACGAGACATATTCTCTTTCACTTTCAATGGCCAACAGTATCGATACACGCGCTTACCTCAGGGTTTTTCATTGTCCCCTGGAATATTCAATCAGGTACTAAAAGACCTGTTGGTTCATCATCCTCTGCCTGAAGGCACCACGTTGCTTCAATATGTTGATGACTTATTAATAGCATCAGAATCACCTGAAGACTGTCTCAAAGCCACCCATGACATTCTTCTTCTTCTTCATGATGCGGGTTTCAACGTGAGCAAAACAAAACTTCAAGCCGTCCGCACCCATGTATCCTTCTTGGGACGGTTAGTCTCAGCTCGAGGAACAACGCTTTCTCCTGAGCACAGAGTTTCCATTTTGAATCACCCAAAGCCTAGCACGGTACAGGAAATGTTGTCTTTTCTGGGGTTGACGGGGTATAGCAGACATTATATACCTGATTACAGTGAACTCACTACTTCCCTTCGAAACATGGTTAAGGAACAGGGGATGAGAAAATTAAAGTCCAAACTCGTTTGGAGTCTTGAAGCAGAACAGTCTTTCATAACTCTCAAACAACTTTTGACTCGGGCTACTGATTTAGCCCTACCTGATTACACCTCACCTTTTTACCTTGATGTTTCTGAAGCAAAAAACACCATTAATGGCATTTTGTTTCAGAAAAAGGGGGGGAATAGACAGATACTGATGTACACCAGCATTCTTCTAGATGGTACTGAAAAACGCCATCCACCATGTACACAAATGGCAGCAGGCTTGAGTAAAATCGTCGCTAAAACAGCACATACAGGTAGTCCCCGACTTACGAGCGCTCTGACCTACAAGGTCCCGACTTACGAGCATGCATCTCATTTAAAAAATAATAATAATATATATATATATATATTTTTTTTTTACTTTTTTTTTATTTTTTATAAATGAATACATGTACAGTACTGGACAGTCACCAAGCACTTAGCCTATCCTAACACAGTTTTTAAAGATGAAGGAATAAGTTGAATTGTCTCCCTTTCACATAAAGGGAGCAAGCTCCCTATGGAGCCTGCAGGGAGGAGGGAGACAATTCAACTGACTCCTTCATCTTTAAAAACTGTGTTAGGATAGGCTAAGTGCTTGGTGACTGTACAGTACTGTACATTTATCTATTTATAAATAAAAAACAATAAAAAATAAAAATACTGTATATACTGTATATTTTTAATAAATAGATAAATGTACAGTACTGTACAGTCACCAAGCACTTAGCCTATCCTAACACAGTTTTTAAAGATGAAGATGAATTGTCTCCCTCCTCCCTGCAGGCTCCATAGGGAGCTTGCTCCCTTTATGTGAAAGGGAGATGAAGAAAACATGAGGGAGACCATATATTGTGTCTTTAAACACATATAGTGCCACCCAGATGTAACTAAAGGATTTTAACAGGGGTCAGTATTAAGCTGACCTCTTTATCCTTAATTAATCTACTTATTCAGATTGAATAGTAATTTCACGGATTCTTTTCTTTTTCAGTTTACCCAATATTTCTGTGATCTTTATGATGGATAAATAAACAAGGCCATTAAGTGACAGAGACGTTAACTTAGTTGGTATGCCAGGCGACACTACCATTTATTTAAAATAAATCACTAAATTAACACCATTACACTTGATTGACATGATTTCACTTTCTTTCAATTTAATACGTCAGCACACTTAAATTTAACACAACAGACTTCAATATTGGATGTTAAACATATTTAGTCTGAGGGCTCTTTAGCTTAAAATAGTTTCCAGCTTAGATTGAGAGAAAAAGATAGGAGGAAGATGGGAGATGGTTTAAAGGAAATTATCTTGAGCATGATACCAAAAGTGACACTTCCATCCGACTTCTGCTAAAATCCAGGTACGTTTTGTAAACAGCTCTTTACCTTTCGACGACGAGTCTGATAAAGAAATGACACCAGCCTTCAGATGCGCAGAGTCCTTTAGTCCCAGCACGTCCAAAACTGGTTCTAGTTCACGTTTCAACGTCTCCTGGTTTCCGCTTGGTCATCAGAGAATATGTCAGCTCCTGGCCTCTGACTTCAAGATAAACTTATTCCAGGAAGGAATAAACAAAGTTTTGAGCTTGCGCTCGTTCGAAGTGGACTCATAACAGCCTGTTATTTAGTCCTTAGCTGAATGACTGTCCTTGGCGGGTGACAGGCATTCATTCAGCTCTTTGGGACGTCTTCATGTCTTTGAAGCTCCCAGAAACTCCGGAACCTTCTCGTTCCTTCCAAACTCTGAAGCGTTCAGCAACAGCTTAGAACTTAGTACCGGCTCTGAGAGGAGAGCGACTTGTTTTTTCCCCATTGGTCCAACAGGACCGGTCGGGGAGTTCACTTATTGTTATCAGAGTACAAGGCCACAACTAGCAGCAGAGAGAAATGTTTAGGAAAAGACAGACTCATAGACTCCAAGAGGAAAAACACTTGGATTAGCGTCTTAACACTTCTAAAACAAATCTGAAAAGCACAGTTTGACCTAAAATTCAACTATGACACCATTATATGGTCAAGTAATACAGTAATACTACATATTAACAGAATAACAGCAGCTTAAAAGCACACATCATGAAAATGACAAAAGTTATTCTTTTGATTACATTAGAATAAAATCAAAGATAGAAATAGTCTCTTTTGGTGACTATATTCTCAGATTATAACTAATGGAATAATTTGTAGTAAGTGTCTTGCTTTACTGAGAGGTCAGTAAAGGTCATCTCTGGAACAGTTCAAAAACCTTAGTTTGACCCTGGGTATGTCCAATACAGAGACAATTCAACTTATTCCTTCATCTTTAAAAACTGTGTTAGGATAGGCTAAGTGCTTGGTGACTGTCCAGTACTGTACATGTATTCATTTATAAAAAATAAAAAAAGTAAAAAAAAAATAGAATTTTTTTTTTTTTTTTTTTACTATGTGATCCTACTTACGAATTTTTGACTTACGAGCGCCCCCTAGGGACGGAACTCGCTCGTAAGTCGGGGACTACCTGTATAGTGATGGGCCATCCATTGCACATTTTAACATCACATAATGTTGTGGCCTATGTGAACTCCGAACTCTTCACAATGACTTCATTGAAACAAAGACGCATGAGTAACATTTTGGCGGCACCAAATTTATTATTTTCACATGAAGGTGTAAACATGGCTGACGGAATGAATACAACACACACGCACGACTGTGTTCAAAAGGTCTATATGGAAGAAAAAATCAGGTCCGACCTAGAAACAGAATATATACCACAATCGGAAATACTCTACACAGATGGGTGCTGTTTTAGAATGGAGGATGGATCTCTGAAGTCAGGATTTGCTGTAATTAAACAAAACGGAGATACATTTGAAGTTGTGGAATCCGAGTTAACGGGAAAACAGTCAGCTCAAAGGGCCGAAATCCAAGCGGTAGTTGCGGCACTAAAATTAGGTACAGGAAAAGACATCACTGTGTACACAGACTCAGCATATGCTTATGGGGCAGTTCATGTACAATTACCACAATGGAAGAGGGCAGGATTTCTAACTGCAGGGAATAAACCCATAAAACATGAAGAACTCATAAAAGAGTTAGCTGATAGTCTGATGCTTCCAAGGAAAGTGGCAGTAGTGAAATGCAAGGGTCATGATGTAACACAGTCAGATACTGCCGAAGGTAATAGGCAGGCAGACAGAGCAGCTAAAGTAGCAGCTGGCTATTTAGCAAGAGTTCAAATGGTGACAGTGGAAGAAGAATGTCAGTGGAACAGTCATTGGAGCCAAACAGAAATCACAAAGGCACAGAATGAGGCGTCTCCTGAAGAGAAATCTGTTTGGAAAAACAAGGGAGGAAAAAAGAATGAACAAAGTGGGTTGTGGACAGGACCCAATGGAAAGTGGATCCTGCCCATGACTCTGAAACCATTAGTTTTTCAGGAAGCACACAGTCTGGCTCATGTGGGCAACGGACAAATGGCCAGGAACCTTCAGCAATGGTGGCATCCACACATGAAAGACATGATAGCTGAACACATAGGAACTTGTAAAGTTTGTTTACAATACAACATTCGACCTGCTGTAAGACCAGAACAAGGGATATTTCCCTTCTTGTTCAGACCAGGACAAGAAGTGATCATAGACTACACAGACATGATTGAAACTGTCAAGGGATACAGATATGTGTTGATGTGTGTTGACGCTCTCACAGGATGGCCTGAAGCCATACCTGCAAGAAAAGAGGACAGTAAAACAGTCATAAAGTTCCTAATAAACCATTACATTCCTAGACATGGGTTTCCCGAAAAAATCAGATCTGATAATGGTACACATTTTAAAAACACAGACCTGTAGGCTGTGGAAAAAATGTTAGGACTAAAACACGCCTTTGGGACAGTGTACCATCCCCAGTCACAAGGCAAGTTTGAAAGGATGAATCAGAACATAAAACAAAAATTGAGCAAAATCTGTGCACAGACCAAATTAAACTGGGTTGACGCTCTGCCAATTGCATTAATGACTGTAAGAACTTCTGTTAATAATGGTACTGGTTTCTCTCCCTATGAGTTAACCACAGGTCGATCCTTCCCTGGACCGAATGCTTGTTCTCTGCCAAACGAGAGGGATCGCAAGATGGACCATAAGGTATACTTTAATGAGTTAAAAGCTTTGGTGTCTAACTTTACTCAGCAGGTACACGAGAAAAAGGGTCCACCAGGAGAC
>JBBPBX010083144.1:0-15587 GCA_038048925.1 Garcialebias charrua | reverse complement strand
GACTCATTTCACTTTACTCAGCATGTGGGTAACTCCACTCATTTTAGAGGCCACACCCTGGATCTTGTTTTTTCTTTAGGCCTGGATGTGGAGGATGTTCGAGTGGAGGATTCATTTTTAAGTGATCACAAATGTATTTATTTCAATGTGTCGTTCAGTCCTGATCCTGCTCCTTCTGGCCCTTTGATCCAGAAGCGGATCATCACTGAGCACACTCATGAAGCTTTTAATTCCCTGTTTGATTTTGCCTCTTTGGATTGTGACATCATGAATGTGGATTCAGTTGTTTCTTGTTTTAACACTCATTGTAAGGAAATATTAGACACTATAGCACCTTTTAAGCGCAGCACTGTCCAGCGTACAAACTGTCCTTGGACTAATAATGAAATTCTTAGTTTGAGGAGAGCATGCCGGAAAATTGAACGTCTGTGGAAACGTACTGGACTGGTGGTTCACAGACTACATCTTAAGGAATTGATCTGCTCTTTGAACGAGATGCTTAAAACTGCCAGAGCTCGTTACTTTGCAAATCTCATCAAAACCAAAGGTCGAAATCCAAAATTTTTATTTGATACGATTAAGAACATTGTCTCTCCAGCATCTTCGTCTCAACGTGATCTCACATATGCAGATTGCAATCGTTTTTTAAATTATTTCATTGATAAAATTACCAGCATCAGGGCAAATATTTGTCCCTCACCTGCCCTTCCTCTGGCTCCTTTATCACTGACCCCTGACAAATGGTCTTTTTTTACCCCTGTTTCAACTAAGGACATCTCAGATCTTTTGGGTCATATGACACTGTCATCGAGCCCCCACGATGTCCTCCCTACGTCTCTTTTTAAAGACATTTTTAGCTGTATTGGCCCCAGTGTCGTACAAATGATAAATTCCTCTCTTCATTCTGGCACTGTCCCACACCACTTTAAATCTGCTGTCGTCTGTCCTTTACTCAAAAAACCAAACTTGGATTCATCATTGCCTGAAAACTACAGACCTATCTCCAAACTTCCCCTTCTGTCAAAAATCCTTGAGAAGGTTGTAGCACAACAGCTAAACTGCTTTTTGGAGACTGATGACTTTATGGATTCTTTTCAGTCTGGTTTTCGCAAACTTCACTCCACAGAAACTGCATTATTAAAAGTTTCTAATGATGTGTTGATGGCAGCTGATTCTGGAAACTACACTGTGTTGGTTTTATTGGACTTGTCTTCAGCCTTTGATACAGTGGATCACACTGTTTTGATCAACAGAATGAGAGAGTTTTTTGGCATTTCTGGCACTGTTTTAAATTGGTTTATTTCTTATTTATCCGAAAGGTCTTTTACTGTTTTTATGAACAATGTTCACTCTGATGTTGCGCGGCTGTCTTGTGGGGTACCCCAAGGTTCAGTTTTGGGCCCGATCCTCTTTTTATTGTATCTACGCCCTTTAGGTTTTATTTTGAAACGTTACAGTAATGTATCTTATCACTTGTATGCTGACGACATCCAGCTGTACTGTTCTTTTCGAACTTCTGAGTTCCATAAATTGACTGAACTCAGAAACTGTCTGTTGGATATCAAATCATGGCTGAACGACAATTATCTACAGTTAAATGCAAATAAAACAGAGACTCTTATCATTGCCCCGGATGATAAAATCCAAATTATCCAACAGCATCTTACGTTTTTAAATCTTTCAGTAAATAAGAACATCAGAAATTTGGGTGTCGTCTTTGATAGTTCTTTATCTTTGGACAGTCATTGTAAAGTGTTAGTTAGAAATTGTTTTTATCATCTAAGAAACATTTCGAAATTACGAAGTATTGTATCACAGAAGGAACTGGAGATGATTGTTCATGCTTTTATTTCGTCTCGGTTAGATTACTGTAACAGTCTTTTAATGGGTCTGAACAAATCTTCTTTAGCTCGCCTTCAGTCTGTGCAAAATGCTGCAGCGAGGCTGCTAACTAGAACCAATAGAAGAGCCCATATCACTCCTGTTCTGGCCTCCCTGCATTGGCTCCCCGTGCATTTCAGGAGTCATTTTAAAATTTTGGTTTTAACTTTCAGGGCATTGCATGGTCAGGCTCCCAAATATTTATCGGACCTTTTGAAGCCTCTCCGTCCCACCAGGACTTTGAGATCTTCAAATCAAATGCTACTGATGGTACCAAGAACGTATTTTAAAACACGTGGAGACAGAGCATTCCAAGTGGTGGCCCCGAGGCTTTGGAACGCTCTCCCTCTGTCACTGCGCAGCTCAGACTCTATCGACTCTTTTAAAAAAGATCTTAAAACGTATTTATTCAGACTGGCTTTTAATTAAATTTTATGTATTTTTTCTTTTTATTCTTTTTATTTTTGCTTGTGAAGCACTTTGTGATGTCATTGTCTGTGAAAGGTGCTATATAAATAAAGTTTACTTACTTACTTACTTACTTACTTATATCATTAACTAATAATCCACTTATTGTATTATTATGTATCACATTTGTAAAAATATTTTCTATTAGTGTTGCGCTACCAGATGTGATTCTGGTAGGTCTTGTAATTTGAGGGAAAAGGCTCAGACTGCATGTAGTATTAATAAACTCTTCGGTCGATTTGTGATTGTTTACATTCAGCAGATCAATATTGAAGTCCCCACAGATAAAATAGTTCTTTGTTGTCGTATTTGTATAGGTTTTCTCAAACCATTCTGTAAATAGGTCCATATTAGAACCAGGAGTCCTATATATGCAGCTTACAATTACATTTTTATTTTTTTCCATATATATTTCAACTGTTATGCACTCAAAGTGATCCTTAACCACATTAGACATGTTTTCATTTATACTATATCTAAGACTGCTGTTCACATATACAGCTACTCCTCCACCAATTTTTCCCTCTCTATTAATATAATTAAATTCATAACCATCTAGTTCAAAATCAGCTCTCTTCTCATAATTAAGCCAGGTTTCAGAGATTGTTATGACACTGAAAGGTTGATTAAACTGGCTTAAACAATCTTTGATGTGGCAAAAATTTGCATATAAGCTTCTACTATTAAAATGTATTATGGAAAATTTGTTGTCTGCTTTAACTGTCAAATTATATTGATGAGTAGAGTAGTAGTGACAGTTGTTCATAATGTTATAGAAAAAGTTATTTTCAGGATCCAAGTCATTTTCCTTGTCTTGGCTTTTATATTCGGTGTAGTCAAATGTTCTCAGTTCCAGACCATCAACATTGCTCTTTAGAGGTGTTTCTGTTTTGTCCATAGTTGATGAAGCCAACGTATTATATAACTGAGACATGGAAAGTGAGTGTCATTTGCAATCACCTGATTTCCCAATCTTCAATCAACGCATTCAGTTGTATTTATCCAGTTCAGCGATGTCCCGCACAGCCAGAATCTTTGCCTCTTCCGGAGCTCCATTTAATTTAATAAAGACCTTACAATTTGTTGTCCATGTTGACTGGATCTTTTTCTGCTTTCTTAGAAACCGGGCCTTTCTGGCAATATCAGCATTCTTCTTGGTCAAATGTTCATTAATATATACATCGGATCCTTTCAACAATCTGCCTTGTTTTAACAAGGCAAACTTGTATTTCCTATTTGTGAATCTCATGATAATGGCAGGTTTATCTTCTTTCTCCCTTCTTGGAAGCTTATGGCATGCTTCCACAGTGTCACAATCCATTTATATTCCCTTGGTCCGGAGAAAAGAAGCCACTTGTTTCTCTATGACATCAAACCTTTCAACTGATGGTTCACCAACAGGACTGGGTGCATCCGCTGCCTTTGCATACGAATAGGGCTTGACTTTAAATCCAGTGATGATCACATCATTTATCCTATTGTTTTGCTCCAAATCAGCTACTCGGTTCTCCAAGACCGCAATCCTTTTGTCCTTTTCCTCATTAAGAAGTCTCAACGACTTCACTTCTTTTACCAAGTCCAGAATGTTTTTTTGATGGAGCCGTATGGCTGCCACTTCCTCAGAAAGAAAGTCCAAGGATTTCTTGATGTCATCAAGATCCTCCGATGCATGAATCTTCTTAGGTCCCATTCTTTTACAATTATTCTATCGTCTTGATGTTTGCTTGCTTAGTTTCTTTTAAAATCATATTTACAAGAAAAAGGTACCCACTAAACCAGCCAAAATAAGCCACATCATCACAAGTAAAATTCCTACCAGTACAGTTAAACGAGTAAGTCCTACCAGTCACTTTGACTAGCCAACCTGGGCCTTGTATATCCTACACAAGGTAGCATGTGCCTGGTGAGGCCTGGTGGAGCCTAGGCCCGATGAAACCAAGGCCAGATCAAGGCCAGATGGAACCTGGGGCAGACAGGGCCTTGTGGTGGCTGGGCTTGGAAGTAGATGAGCCTGGCAGAGCTGGAGCCTGCTAAAGCCTGGGCCTGGTGGACCTGGTGGTGACAAGGCCCGATGGAGCCTGATCCTAGTGGAGGCTAGGCCTAGCCTAGGAGTGGTAGCTGTTAGTGGATCCAAAGCTCAGCTGCTGCTCTGCTGCTCAGCTGCTGCTCTGTTGCTCAGCTGCTGCTCTGCTGCTCAGCTGCTGCTCTGCTGTTGCTCTGCTGCTCAGCTGCTACTCTGCTGCTCAGCTGCTGCTCTGCTGCTCAGCTGATGCTCTGTTGCTTAGCTGATGCTCTGCTGCTCAGCTACTGCTCTGCTGCTCAGCTGCTGCTCCAGATGCATATAGATGTATATATGCATAAACATATACATGTATATATATGCATATACATATACTGTACAGATAGACATATACATGTAAATATAACATGTTCAACTGAAATTGTGTGTGTTTGTGTGTGTGACTGTTTTGTGGTTTTTATGGACATTGTTTTGTTAGGACCGTCATACGCTATAAACAGACAATCAGATTACAGCTCATTACTGTCCTGACAAAACACTGTCCTTAGAAACCACAAAACAGTCACACACACAAATACACACAATTTCAGTTGAACATGTTATATTTAAATGCCTATTACATGTATATATAAGTGCATATATACATGTATATGTAAGTGCATATATACATGTATATGTAAGTGCATATATACATGTATATGTAAGTGCATATATACATGTAAATGCAAATGCATTTAAACATGTAAATGCATATATGTATATATATACAAGAATATGCATATATGTACATATGCATAAACATATAGATGTATATATATGCATAAACATATACATGTATATATATGCATATACATATACTGTACAGATAGACATAGACATGTAAATATAACATGTTCAACTGAAATTGTGTGTGTGTGTGTGACTGTTTTGTGGTTTTTAAGGATAGTGTTTTATCAGGACAATAATGAGCTGTAATCTGATTGATTGTCTGATTGTTTATAGCGTATGACTGTCCTAACAAACAACTGTCCATAAAAGCCACAATACACTCCCATACACACACAATTGAACATTAAGGTTGATGAATCCACACGCAGCAAGTATATCTGTTTAGGAACACAAGAACTAAAATGTACCTTGGTATTCGTGTTTAAAGGAAGTTGATCGGTCTTCTGGCTACCTGCGATCTCCTGACTCTGGACGTGTTCACATGTCATCTGTAACAGATCATTTATACTTATATTTAGAGGAAATTCTACATTTTGATGATAGCTGCTGTCACATGTAAACCAATAAACATTACATGATTGTTTGTTTTTGGCCAAAGTATCCATCTCACATAAAGGAAAGATGGATGGACACAGTATTTACAAAACTCCTCTCATGATGGGTGGACTAAGATGAAATTAAAATTAGCTGAATGAAAGAAAACTATAAATTTAAAAACTGTGACTAATAATATTGAAGTCATACTTAACAATCCCTGCATTATTTATAAAATTGATATCTATGTCATATACATACACACAAATATACATATATACATGTATATAAGCATATCATATATGCATATTCATATACAGTGTATATACATATATGCATATACATGTATATATGCATATACATATACTGTACAGATAGACATATACATGTAAATATAACATGTTCAACTGAAATTGTGTGCGTTTGTGTGTGTGACTGTTTTGTGGTTTTTATGGACATTGTTTTGTTAGGACCGTCATACGCTATAAACAGACAATCAGATTACAGCTCATTACTGTCCTGACAAAACACTGTCCTTAGAAACCACAAAACAGTCACACACACAAATACACACAATTTCAGTTGAACATGTTATATTTAAATGCCTATTACATGTATATATAAGTGCATATATACATGTATATGTAAGTGCATATATACATGTATATGTAAGTGCATATATACATGTATATGTAAGTGCATATATACATGTAAATGCAAATGCATTTAAACATGTAAATGCATATATGTATATATATACAAGAATATGCATATATGTACATATGCATAAACATATAGATGTATATATATGCATAAACATATACATGTATATATATGCATATACATATACTGTACAGATAGACATATACATGTAAATATAACATGTTCAACTGAAATTGTGTGTGTTTGTGTGTGTGACTGTTTTGTGGTTTTTATGGACATTGTTTTGTTAGGACCGTCATACGCTATAAACAGACAATCAGATTACAGCTCATTACTGTCCTGACAAAACACTGTCCTTAGAAACCACAAAACAGTCACACACACAAACACACACAATTTCAGTTGAACATGTTATATTTACATGCCTATTACACTATGTATATATTATAGTAAGTGCCTATATACATGTATATGTAAGTGCATATATACATGTATATGTAAGTGCATATATACATGTATATGTAAGTGCATATATACATGTATATGCAAATGCATTTAAACATGTAAATGCATATATGTATATATATAAGAATATGCATATATGTACATATGCATAAACATATAGATGTATATATGCATAAACATATACATGTATATATATATATATGCATATACATATACTGTACAGATAGACATATATACATGTAAATATAACATGTTCAACTTAAATTGTGTGTGTTTTTGTGTGTGACTGTTTTGTGGTTTTTAAGGACAGGGTTTTATCAGGACAGTAATCAGCTGTAATCTGATTGATTTTCTGATTGTTTATAGCATATGACTGTCCTAACAAACAACTGTCCATAAAAACCACAATACACTCCCATACACACACAATTGAACATTAAGGTTGATGAATCCACACGCAGCAAGTATATCTGTTTAGGAACACAAGAACTAAAATGTACCTTGGTATTCGTGTTTAAAGGAAGTTGATCGGTCTTCTGGCTACCTGCGATCTCCTGACTCTGGACGTGTTCACATGTCATCTGTAACAGATCATTTATACTTATATTTAGAGGAAATTCTACATTTTGATGATAGCTGCTGTCACATGTAAACCAATAAACATTACATGATTGTTTGTTTTTGGCCAAAGTATCCATCTCACATAAAGGAAAGATGGATGGACATAGTATTTACAAAACTCCTCTCATGATGGGTGGACTAAGATGAAATTAAAATTAGCTGAATGAAAGAAAACTATAAATTTAAAAACTGTGACTAATAATATTGAAGTCATACATAACAATCCCTGCATTATTTATAAAATTGATATCTATGTCATATACATACACACAAATATACATATATACATGTATATAAGCATATCATATATGCATATTCATATACAGTGTATATACATATATGCATATACATGTATATATGCATATACATATACTGTACAGATAGACATATACATGTAAATATAACATGTTCAACTGAAATTGTGTGCGTTTGTGTGTGTGACTGTTTTGTGGTTTTTATGGACATTGTTTTGTTAGGACCGTCATACGCTATAAACAGACAATCAGATTACAGCTCATTACTGTCCTGACAAAACACTGTCCTTAGAAACCACAAAACAGTCACACACACAAATACACACAATTTCAGTTGAACATGTTATATTTAAATGCCTATTACATGTATATATAAGTGCATATATACATGTATATGTAAGTGCATATATACATGTATATGTAAGTGCATATATACATGTATATGTAAGTGCATATATACATGTAAATGCAAATGCATTTAAACATGTAAATGCATATATGTATATATATACAAGAATATGCATATATGTACATATGCATAAACATATAGATGTATATATATGCATAAACATATACATGTATATATATGCATATACATATACTGTACAGATAGACATAGACATGTAAATATAACATGTTCAACTGAAATTGTGTGTGTTTGTGTGTGTGACTGTTTTGTGGTTTTTATGGACATTGTTTTGTTAGGACCGTCATACGCTATAAACAGACAATCAGATTACAGCTCATTACTGTCCTGACAAAACACTGTCCTTAGAAACCACAAAACAGTCACACACACACAAACACACACAATTTCAGTTGAACATGTTATATTTAAATGCCTATTACATGTATATATAAGTGCATATATACATGTATATGTAAGTGCATATATACATGTATATGTAAGTGCATATATACATGTATATGCAAATGCATTTAAACATGTAAATGCATATATGTATATATACAAGAATATGCATATATGTACATATGCATAAACATATAGATGTATATATGCATAAACATATACATGTATATATATATATATGCATATACATATATTGTACAGATAGACATATATACATGTAAATATAACATGTTCAACTTAAATTGTGTGTGTTTTTGTGTGTGACTGTTTTGTGGTTTTTCAGGACAGGGTTTTATCAGGACAGTAATCAGCTGTAATCTGATTGATTGTCTGATTGTTTATAGCATATGACTGTCCTAACAAACAACTGTCCATAAAAACCACAATACACTCCCATACACACACAATTGAACATTAAGGTTGATGAATCCACACGTAGCAAGTATATCTGTTTAGGAACACAAGAACTAAAATGTACCTTGGTATTCGTGTTTAAAGGAAGTTGATCGGTCTTCTGGCTACCTGCGATCTCCTGACTCTGGACGTGTTCACATGTCATCTGTAACAGATCATTTATACTTATATTTAGAGGAAATTCTACATTTTGATGATAGCTGCTGTCACATGTAAACCAATAAACATTACATGATTTTGTTTTTGGCCAAAGTATCCATCTCACATAAAGGAAAGATGGATGGACATAGTATTTACAAAACTCCTCTCATGATGGGTGGACTAAGATGAAATTAAAATTAGCTGAATGAAAGAAAACTATAAATTTAAAAACTGTGACTAATAATATTGAAGTCATACATAACAATCCCTGCATTATTTATAAAATTGATATCTATGTCATATACATACACACAAATATACATATATACATGTATATAAGCATATCATATATGCATATTCATATACAGTGTATATACATATATGCATATACATGTATATATGCATATACATATACTGTACAGATAGACATATACATGTAAATATAACATGTTCAACTGAAATTGTGTGCGTTTGTGTGTGTGACTGTTTTGTGGTTTTTATGGACATTGTTTTGTTAGGACCGTCATACGCTATAAACAGACAATCAGATTACAGCTCATTACTGTCCTGACAAAACACTGTCCTTAGAAACCACAAAACAGTCACACACACAAATACACACAATTTCAGTTGAACATGTTATATTTAAATGCCTATTACATGTATATATAAGTGCATATATACATGTATATGTAAGTGCATATATACATGTATATGTAAGTGCATATATACATGTATATGTAAGTGCATATATACATGTAAATGCAAATGCATTTAAACATGTAAATGCATATATGTATATATACAAGAATATGCATATATGTACATATGCATAAACATATAGATGTATATATATGCATAAACATATACATGTATATATATGTATATACATATACTGTACAGTTAGACATAGACATGTAAATATAACATGTTCAACTGAAATTGTGTTTGTTTATGTGTGTGACTGTTTTGTGGTTTTTATGGACATTGTTTTGTTAGGACCGTCATACGCTATAAACAGACAATCAGATTACAGCTCATTACTGTCCTGACAAAACACTGTCCTTAGAAACCACAAAACAGTCACACACACAAATACACACAATTTCAGTTGAACATGTTATATTTAAATGCCTATTACATGTATATATAAGTGCATATATACATGTATATGTAAGTGCATATATACATGTATATGTAAGTGCATATATACATGTATATGTAAGTGCATATATACATGTATATGTAAGTGCATATATACATGTAAGTGCATATATACATGTAAATGCAAATGCATTTAAACATGTAAATGCATATATGTATATATATACAATACATGTATATATATGCATATATATACATATACTGTACAGATAGACATAGACATGTAAATATAACATGTTCAACTGAAATTGTGTGTGTTTGTGTGTGTGACTGTTTTGTGGTTTTTATGGACATTGTTTTGTTAGGACCGTCATACGCTATAAACAGACAATCAGATTACAGCTCATTACTGTCCTGACAAAACACTGTCCTTAGAAACCACAAAACAGTCACACACACACAAACACACACAATTTCAGTTGAACATGTTATATTTACATGCCTATTACATGTATATGTAAGTGCCTATTTACATGTATATGTAAGTGCCTATTTACATGTATATGTAAGTGCCTATATACATGTATATGTAAGTGCATATATACATGTAAATGCAAATGCATATAAAAATGTAAATGCATATATGTATACTGTACATACATGAATATGCATATATGTACATATGCATATACATGTTTATATATATATATATATATATATATATATATATATATGTACATATGCATATACATGTATATATATATATGCATATACATATACTGTACAGATAGACATATACATGTAAATATAACATGTTCAACTGAAATTGTGTGTGTTTGTGTGTGTGACTGTTTTGTGGTTTTAATGGACAGTGGTTTGTTAGGACAGCCATACGCTATAATCAGACAATCAGATTACAGTTCATTACTGTCCTGACAAAACACTGTCCTTAGAAACCACAAAACAGTCACGCACACAAATACACACAATTTCAGTTGAACATGTTATATTTAAATGCCTATTACATGTATATATAAGTGCATATATACATGTATATGTAAGTGCATATATACATGTATATGTAAGTGCATATATACATGTATATGTAAGTGCATATATACATGTATATGCAAATGCATTTAAACATGTAAATGCATATATGTATATATATACAAGAATATGCATATATGTACATATGCATAAACATATAGATGTATATATGCATAAACATATACATGTATATATATGCATGTACATATACTGTACAGATAGACATATACATGTAAATATAACATGTTCAACTGAAATTGTGTGTGTTTGTGTGTGTGACTGTTTTGTGGTTTTTAAGGACAGTGTTTTATCAGGACAGTAATGAGCTGTAATCTGATTGATTGTCTGATTGTTTATAGCGTATGACTGTCCTAACAAACAACTGTCCATAAAAACCACAATACACTCCCATACACACACAATTGAACATTAAGGTTGATGAATCCACACGTAGCAAGTATATCTGTTTAGGAACACAAGAACTAAAATGTACCTTGGTATTCGTGTTTAAAGGAAGTTGATCGGTCTTCTGGCTACCTGCGATCTCCTGACTCTGGACGTGTTCACATGTCATCTGTAACAGATCATTTATACTTATATTTAGAGGAAATTCTACATTTTGATGATAGCTGCTGTCACATGTAAACCAATAAACATTACATGATTGTTTGTTTTTGGCCAAAGTATCCATCTCACATAAAGGAAAGATGGATGGACATAGTATTTACAAAACTCCTCTCATGATGGGTGGACTAAGATGAAATTAAAATTAGCTGAATGAAAGAAAACTATAAATTTAAAAACTGTGACTAATAATATTGAAGTCATACATAACAATCCCTGCATTATTTATAAAATTGATATCTATGTCATATACATACACACAAATATACATATATACATGTATATAAGCATATCATATATGCATATTCATATACAGTGTATATACATATATGCATATACATGTATATATGCATATACATATACTGTACAGATAGACATATACATGTAAATATAACATGTTCAACTGAAATTGTGTGCGTTTGTGTGTGTGACTGTTTTGTGGTTTTTATGGACATTGTTTTGTTAGGACCGTCATACGCTATAAACAGACAATCAGATTACAGCTCATTACTGTCCTGACAAAACACTGTCCTTAGAAACCACAAAACAGTCACACACACACAAACACACACAATTTCAGTTGAACATGTTATATTTACATGCCTATTACATGTATATGTAAGTGCCTATTTACATGTATATGTAAGTGCCTATATACATGTATATGTAAGTGCATATATACATGAATACGTAAGTGCATATACAGGTAGTCCCCGACTTACGAGCGAGTTCCGTTCCTCCGAGGCGCTCGTAAAGCGAAAATTCGTAACTTGGAACGGCCGCCACGTGTCTCGTAAGTCCGGAATTTCGCTCGTAAGTTGGAACGGTTTTGCTAGCGCGACTACAAACACTCGTTTTTCATCGAAAAACTGCTTACGAGTGCATAAAAATGATCGGAAACGTGTGTCCACATGTTTAGCTAACGAACTATGGTGAAAAAACACAGAAAAACTCGGCATTTTTTGCGTTTTTTCCAAAAATTCGCCAACTCGTAAGTCCGGAAACTCGTAGGTCAGAGCGCTCGTAAGTCGGGGACTACCTGTATACATGTAAATGCATATAAAAATGTAAATGCATATATGTATACTGTACATACATGAATATGCATATATGTACATATGCATATACATGTAAATATTTATATATGAATATACATATACTATACAGATAGACATATACATGTAAATATAACATGTTCAACTGAAATTGTGTATGTTTGTGTGTGTGACTGTTTTGTGGTTTTTATGGACATTGTTTTGTTAGGACCGTCATACGCTATAAACAGACAATCAGATTACAGCTCATTACTGTCCTGACAAAACACTGTCCTTAGAAACCACAAAACAGTCACACACACAAATACACACAATTTCAGTTGAACATGTTATATTTACATGCCTATTACATGTATATGTAAGTGCCTATTTACATGTATATGTAAGTGCCTATATACATGTATATGTAAGTGCATATATACATGTAAATGCAAATGCATATAAAAATGTAAATGCATATATGTATACTGTACATACATGAATATGCATATATGTACATATGCATATATGTACATATGCATATATGTACATATGCATATACATGTATATATATATATAGCATATACATATACTGTACAGATAGACATATACATGTAAATATAACATGTTCAACTGAAATTGTGTGTGTTTGTGTGTGTGACTGTTTTGTGGTTTTTATGGACATTGTTTTGTTAGGACCGTCATACGCTATAAACAGACAATCAGATTACAGCTCATTACTGTCCTGACAAAACACTGTCCTTAGAAACCACAAAACAGTCACACACACAAATACACACAATTTCAGTTGAACATGTTATATTTAAATGCCTATTACATGTATATATAAGTGCATATATACATGTATATGTAAGTGCATATATACATGTATATGTAAGTGCATATATACATGTATATGTAAGTGCATATATACATGTAAATGCAAATGCATTTAAACATGTAAATGCATATATGTATATATATACAAGAATATGCATATATGTACATATGCATAAACATATAGATGTATATATATGCATAAACATATACATGTATATATATGCATATACATATACTGTACAGATAGACATAGACATGTAAATATAACATGTTCAACTGAAATTGTGTGTGTTTGTGTGTGTGACTGTTTTGTGGTTTTTATGGACATTGTTTTGTTAGGACCGTCATACGCTATAAACAGACAATCAGATTACAGCTCATTACTGTCCTGACAAAACACTGTCCTTAGAAACCACAAAACAGTCACACACACACAAACACACACAATTTCAGTTGAACATGTTATATTTACATGCCTATTACATGTATATGTAAGTGCCTATTTACATGTATATGTAAGTGCCTATATACATGTATATGTAAGTGCATATATACATGTAAATGCAAATGCATATAAAAATGTAAATGCATATATGTATACTGTACATACAAGCCCAAAACCAGAAAAGTTGGCACGTTGTGCAAATCGCAAATAAAAACAGAATACAATGACTTGCAAATCTTTTTCAACCCATATTCAACTGAATAGAATGCAAAGACAATATATTTAATGTTCGAACGGAGAAACTTTATTTTGTTTTGCAAATAACCATTAACTTAGAATTCAATGGCAGCAACACATTGCAAAAAAGTTGGCACAGGGACATATTTACCACTGTGTTACATCGCCTTTCCTTTTAACAACACTCAGTAAACGTTTGGGAACTGAGGAGACCAATTTTTGAAGCTTTTCAGGTGGAATTCTTCCCCATTCTTGCTTGATGTACAGCTTAAGTTGTTCAACAGTCCGGGGTCTCCGTTGTCGTATTTTACGTTTCATAATGCGCCACACATTTTCAATGGGGGACAGGTCTGGACTGCAGGCAGGCCAGGGGAGGACCCGCACTCTTTTGCTACGAAGCCACGCTGTTGTAACACGTGCAGAATGTGGCTTGGCATTGTCTTGCTGAAATAAGCTGGGGCGTCCATGAAAAAGACGTCGCTTGGATGGCAGCATATGTTGCTCCAAAACCTGTATGTACCTTTCAGCATTAATGGTGCCTTCACAGATGTGTAAGTTACCCATGCCTTGGGCACTAATGCACCCCCATACCATCACAGATGCTGGCTTTTGAACTTTGCGCCTATAACAGTCCTGATGGTTCTTTTCCTCTTTGGTCCGTAAGACACGACGTCCACAGTTTCCAAAGACAATTTGAAATGTGGACTCATCAGACCACAGAACACTTTTCCACTTTGCATCAGTCCATCTCAGATGAGCTCGGGCCCAGCAAAGCCGGCGGCGTTTCTGGATCTTGTTGATGAATGGCTTTTGCTTTGCATAGTAGAGCTTTAACTTGCACTTACAGATGTAGCGACGAACTGTAGTTACTGACAGTGGTTTTCTGAAGTATTCCTGAGCCCATGTGGTGATATCTTTTACACACTGATGTCGGTTTTTGATGCAGTACCGCCTGAGGGATCGAAGGTCACGGGCATTCAATGTTGGTTTTCGGCCTTGCCCCTTACGTGTAGTGATTTCTCCAGATTCTCTGAACCTTTTGATGATATTACGGACCGTAGATGGTGAAATTCCTAAATTCCTTGCAATAGCTCGTTGAGAAAAGTTGTTCTTGAACTGTTCGACAATTTGCCCACGCATTTGTTCACAGAGTGGTGACCCTCGCCCCATCCTTCTATGTGGATGACTGAGC
>JBBPBX010083143.1:0-15587 GCA_038048925.1 Garcialebias charrua | reverse complement strand
ATTAATGTTTCCCCAGAGGTTTTCATTTATTTGATAATATGGGATGGTTTTATTTTGTTTTGACTAAAGTATGAGCTGTGAGTTGTAGATGCACGAATGAAATTAAAACAGATACACAAATATTCTCACAAAGAATAACTCAACACTAACAGATAATATAGTGTACTACTGTAACTTTATTTACACATAACTACAGAAACACTTGGTTCATTGTTATCCTTTTTTTTTTCAAACAATATGTTCATTTGAACAGTCAGAAAAAATATTAAATTCATTGATTCATTTTCATCTCAATGCTCTGGCCAGTTGTAGTATTTCTGCATATTTTAATGTCTTGATGCACAAACGTAGCTTTCTGCAGCAGTCCTGATGTTCTACAGATCCTGAAGATGTCTCCATCTGTTGTTGAACAATATCAAG
This sequence comes from Garcialebias charrua, assembly GCA_038048925.1. Classification (NCBI taxonomy): domain Eukaryota; kingdom Metazoa; phylum Chordata; class Actinopteri; order Cyprinodontiformes; family Rivulidae; genus Garcialebias; species Garcialebias charrua. Next base: position 15,167 of record JBBPBX010083143.1, on the reverse strand, counting down.
GTTTGTTCTCCTCCACCTCGGTCCACTCTTCAGGTGAAGACATTTCTGTGAATCCTCGCTCCGCCACGCTCATGGATGTCCAGGTGTTGTAGGTCTGGACGCAGGGGACATCGGTCTAGTTTCTCCTCATCCTGCTGCTTGTACTTCTTCAGACTCCACCACCTCCTCGCTCCTCCACGCTCATGGATGTCCAGGTGTTGTAGGTCTGGACGCAGGGGACATCTGGGTCCATTATGGGCTGAATGCTGCATCCACTTTGTCACTTCCCTCATCAGAACCACAGAAAATCAACAGATTTACATCAAAGAATATTGTTGAGTACTATTCTTTTCGTTGATGCAATCTTACCTGCTGTGATGTGAAAGTCTGGGTTGTACTAGTGGTTCAACAGGAAGAGCCTCAGGTGATGGACTGGAGACCTGGAAACCTGAAAACACAAACAAAATAAAATAAAAGAATAATATATTTAACAGATATTTTAAAAGGGACTAATTTTTTAAACTATAAATTAATGTTGAATAATTATTAGAACCATTAACTAATATATTACCATTTCAGTGCTGTGGAAACTATGCTGTAAGTCCTCACAGAGCTGCTCACGTCCTGAAGTGAAAAGTCTCCAAAAACCAGCAGGAGCTGAAAAAAAATTATAACCTGCTGTTTACTGGAAATAACTTTGGCTTCTCTGCAGACAATCCGCTAAAATATTAACTTTTAAATGGCTAAATTGGACGGATCGAGTTTGTAGCTCCTCCATTGTTTTCAAGCTGCGCAGTAGACACGTCTCTTGTTATGACATCATCATGACTGGTTTTAGATCCCGTCATTCTACTGAATCAGCCTTGTTAAAAGTCCATAATGACATTTCCATGTCCATGGATGCCAAGTGTCCCGTTGCACTGGTGTTGCTGGACCTCACAGCTGCATTTGATACAGTAGACCACACTGTCCTTCTATCTCGCCTACAACGTTATGTTGGAATTTCTGGTACAGCACTGAAGTGGTTCACTGCCTACTTGACCAACAGAACATTCTCTGTCATGTTGGACACTCTTTCTTCCTCCACTGCCGTTCTTTCTTGTGGTGTGCCACAGGGTTCTATTCTTGGTCCTCTCCTCTTCTCACTGTACATGCTGCCTCTTGGATCAGTAATAGCCAAACATAATTTTTCTTTATTATTATTATTGAGCATGCATCAGGGTATTTTCTTTTCACTGCTATGCTGATGATGTACAAATTTATCTACCAATGAAACCCAAAAACAGTAATCTTCTCACTCCCTACTCTGATTGTATTAACGACATTAAACAGTGGCTTCACCGTAATTTTTTGTTTTTAAACGAAGGAAAGACAGAATGCATCTTCTTCGGCGATGATGCTCCCTGTAACTTTGGTGCTCTAACTTCCAAATGCAGACCAACAGTTAAAAACTTGGGGGTGACATTTGACAAGGACTTAAAATTTGATAAACACATAGCGTCTGTAGTCAAGGCCTGTTTTTATCAATTACGTCTTTTATACAAAGTTAAACCTTTTTTAAATCGTTTTGATTTAGAAAAGGCCATTCATGCTTTTATCACCTCAAGACTTGACTACTGTAATTCCCTGTATGCGGGAATTTCCCAATCCTCCATTAGACGCCTTCAATTGGTCCAAAATGCTGCAGCTAGACTTTTAACCAACACTTCCAGACGTGAACACATTACCCCTGTTTTATTTTCTCTCCATTGGCTTCCAATTGATTTTAGAATTAAATTCAAAATTTTATTATTCACTTTTAAAGCACTCAATGGTCTTGCCCCACTATATTTGACTGATCTCGTAACTGTCCGTGAATATAGGAGAACACTGAGATCATCTAATACATTTCTCCTGTCCATCCCAAAGTCCAACTACAAACGTTGGGGTGACCGGGCCTTTTCTGTCGTTGCACCCAGTCTCTGGAATAAGCTACCTCTGGACTTGCGCTCCATCACTCATATGGAGTCTTTTAAATCTAATCTTAAAACCTTTTTATTCAGGCAGGCTTTTAATACCTAGTACAGTAGTTCTTTGACATTCTTGTTAGGTCTTAATTGTTGTTAGGTCTTAATTGTTTTTAATTTTTAACTGGCTGTTTTTTATTGTTATTTTTGATTGTTTGTTTTATTTCTGTATTGTTCAGCACTTTGTGCACCTTCTGGCTGCTGAAAAGAGCTCTATAAATAAAGATTGATTGATTGATTGATCATCCTGCGACGGCGAAATCCCTATTTATCGTGTTAAAAAAATGGCGCTAATTTTAAACTGTTTTTGGGAGGAATTTTCATTCATTTAACATTATTTTAGCAAAAACGGTCAGAGGTCAATCTTAATATTTATATATGTTGTGCCATTTTTTGGAAAGTTGAAAGATCATGTCAGGGGAGCTTTAAGCTCATTTTTTATTCATGAAGGAACACGAGTAATATTTTTTGGAGAGGATTGTTGTCGCATTCACGCCTGATTTTGTTAGTCATCTTTTGTTGAGGGTTTGTTTCTTTTAAAACCAGAATTCAGAGCATCGTAACCTAAAAGACCAGCAGTGTTATAAAACAATGCTTTTATTGTGAAAGGGGAAAAAAGATATTGTGAACTGAGAGGCCACGGCTAAACTCGGTAAATCTGAACAACTCATTAAACTTCACATTTTTAAGAACATTGTAAACAGTTATTCTCTTTTGATGCTGAACACTTCAAGTTTGGAAATAACTTGTATTAAAGGAAACATTATAAATGACAAGGATGAGTATTTTTCAGTATTCATATCTTAAAGCCCCACTGACATGATTTTTTAATTTTCATAAAATTGCTCACAATATATATCTTTTATCATTTAAATATGTTCATTTTTGCAAACAAAATGCTAAATCACTTTAATTTTGCTTTAAAAGTGATTTTGAACTTCAAGCCGTGTTTAATCATGGGAAATCCAATTACACACGAACGCACCATCTGTGACGTAACACTGGGCAGAGGGCTCTGGTCTCTTTAATAGCGGACCATTTAAAACCCGACGAATTTATCAATCTATGTGAAGATTTGAGCTATTTGTCTTCATTTTGGGAAGCAGAAAATAGTTTGGGTGATGGAACAAGAAACAACAGGATCTAATTTAGGTCTGATGCTGTATCAGACTTACCTTCATGTGGAGCTGCTCATACCTGCGCACTGTGACAAGCCCAGAGCTCTGCCCGGTGTGACATCACAGATGGTGCGTTCGGGTGTAATCAGATTTCCCATGATTAAACACGGCTTGAAGTTCAAAATCACTTTTAAAGCAAAATTAAAGTGATTTATCATTTTGTTTGCATAAAGGAACATATTTAAATGATAAAATATATATATTTTGAGCAATTTTATGAATAGTAAAAAAATCATGTCGGTGGACCTTTAAGAATCATGCAGGCAGTTTTAGACTTTATCACTCACCTTCGGTTAAGAGACTTGAGGGGATTCAAAAGAAATAACTAGTTGTCACTGACAGAAGCTGAAAGGTTGAAATTCAGATCAACGCAGTCTTTTTTAAATGAGTGAATTCATCCACACGGCTCTAATCGCGATCACCCAAATGACAAAATGAGGTGTTGTAATGCATGATGAAACAAGTGCAATGTGAGCCAACAAGGAGAACTAGACACCTAATTAATCTGAAAGAGGTGGACATAATACTGTACCAGGATGTGTTCAGTCATAAACATCAACAAGCGATGAGCAATGATGAATGTTTGTGAAGCTCAACGAAGGCATACAGCGAGTGTCGGAGGTCGTGCAAACATTCAAAAACAGCTTGTAATTTTGCAGGTAGTGGTTGTTGCAAAGCGCTTGCACAAGATTTCATTAAGCTGCAAACATCAGCCGACATCACTGCGGCCCGCTCTTATCTGCTCAACACACTCAGCATTCACACACAATAGACCTTTTACCAGTTGACGTCATCACGCAAAGCTCGGCAGAAACGAGCGTTCTGATTGGACGGCAAAAAGCCGAAACCGGATGCCGGGGGTTAGGAAGGAGCCGAGGAGCTTCGTAATGATAGAGAGTTGTAATTTAGAAGCTTGATTTCTTAAAATAGTGGACAACCACTGGTCAAAATGCCTGAACATTGTGCCGCAGATACGAGAGGAGGTGATTGTGTGCGCTGATGGAAAATGGTGAACTCCTTCAGGCTTTTTGCGGATGTCCAGCAGGGTGAGCCGTTGTGTGTAGTTGTCAACAACCTGTATTATCCAAGCGTCAGAAATAAATGTTTTAAATTTCTCACACCAATACTTCTGATATTTAGACTGGTTTGGTTATTGTTACAGGTTCAACATCTTCTGTTAGCTGCTATAACTAGCGCCATGTCTTCATAATGAGCCGTCAGTATAAGCACAGTATGTAAACAAAAACATGACGTTTGAGTCACACAAATGTTCACAGCGTCCTTATTTCTTATTTGATTTCTGTAAACTATGTCTTAAATTAAGCCTGAGACAATTGGTGATGTTGTGATGTGAAAAATAATAACTATCCCAAGTGATAGCTTTCCTAGGGAAATTTAATTATCTTTGATTTACTAATGCACTTATGCTGTTTATACAGCTTACACTTTAGACGTAACATGTGTGAAAATCTTAACCCTTGTGTTGTCCTGCGGGTCAAAAGTGACCCGCTACCATGTTTAGCTATAGAAAAAATACCTTAAACTATATTTTTCCAACTTGAAATTTTATGACTTTTCCTAAAGTGACCCCATCATTACAAAAAGTGATACTTTGTTTTTGTCTAGGTTTACATGTGGGCTGTACACCACTAGGGTCCAAAGATCGTCCTATGGGTCATTTTTGACCCGTGAATTATAAAGGCATTTAAACACCAGAAAAAAGTTCAAAGGCCACACACAAACTCTCTCTAACACACACACACACACACACACACACACACACACACACACACACACACACACACACACATACTTGTTTTTATTACCTCGTGGGGACCACTGACATACTCATGCCTGATGGGGTCCACCATTTCTGAATGGTTTAAAAATCTGATTTTAATTGATAAATTCATAAAAAGAAATTGGTAAAAAAATCATGACTTAAAACTTTGAAAACACTCCATTTTGATTTTTGACCTGACATTTTGCTTCCTCGTGGGGACCACCCATGTCAAAATTAGCACCATACGTAGCCAATGGAAAACAACAACAACATTAAGCCATTTCAGAAACTCAGATTTAATCAAAAATTGTCCCAACAGTTGAAAACAGAATGAATATCATTTTAATCTGATCAAATAATGGATGCTGCCTTACAAAGCATTTTGATGTTTTAACTGAAAAGCAGTAAAACTGTTTCCCAAACATTTTTGGTAAAAACTAAAATACAACAGTAGTCAAACAACCCCATACTTTGACTCTTCTGACTCAAATGAAAATAAATGCTGTCATTTATCAAACTTGCACTTTGACTTTTGTGGTTAAATAAAATAAAATAAAATAAAATGCAGTTTTCAAAACTGTTGTCAGGTGTTTGCATGTTATTTATACAACAAAAATATTGTTAAAAAGCACTAAGTTCTTCTTTAACTTGTTTGTTTTACTTCCTGTGTGGGGTGGTGAACATTTAGTTGGGTGTCAAAGTAACACTGAAATGTTTGTTACCATGTGGGTGTGTCCTCTGTGGCAGCCATCTTGTGTTTCAGCTAAAGAGGAAGCCCGTCTCAAACCCAGCTCTTATATAGGAAGTGAGCTGATGAGAGCAGTAGTTTGATTGGTGGAGAACTGAAAATCAAAATATTCAATTACAAGCATAATCTGAATAGTAAATTGTTCATTGTTTATTGTTCATTGTTCATCTGCATATTAAATGTTTGCTCAAATATTCCATTAACAATAATTGTTGTTTAGATTGTTTGTGATAATTAACTTTGTTGTCTTTTCCATTCTGGAAGGCTGAGATGACTGGCCAATCTGAATTGAAGGCGGGTCTGACTAGGTATATATATAGGAGTGGACTGCTAAGTGGGGAAGAGTCTCTGATTGAAGGCATGCCATGTTGGGAGCTGATGTTGTCTTTGATGCCTGAAAACATTAAACCAGACGTGTTTGTTGCACAGCAAAACCCAATTGATGTCTCCTCTTTTCCACACCACACCTCTCAGTATAACAAATATGCATATGTGCAAACACATATGCTATTCTTGTACTTACAAAATAATATAACTAGCATTAAAGTTACCCATAGAGAAAAATATGCCAACAGTCTAAAACATATAAAGCTTCCATGAACAATTATAATTGTTAAAATAAAACCAATAGTTTCACAAATACCTTGAGTCAATCTGCTGTTTTTGTTTTGATGTTGTTGGCCCTGTTAAAAGAAATACAATCAATTCCAGCTGCATCTTTTCTCTATAGTGCATCATGTTTTAGTACAAAGTGTTAATTACACTTTAAATGTAAACCTTTATTAATTTCCTGATGTATCTCAGTAATTCAGGTAAAATAAAATAAGACTGAGTAAGTTTTCTGGACAGATTCTTTAATGTAATGTTTCACCTCTTTTTCAAGAGACTTCTTCAGTTTAAGCAGTTCAGGTAAACTCAACCATATAAACAGTGCCTCCACATGGTGGGTAAACAAGTTAATGATGACAATCAAAACAGCTGGTTACATGCAGAAGTTGTCAGTCTTACGATTGGTCATTGTACACTGATAATCCCTTTTGTTGACAGAGGGCAGAGTAATGCTCACAATAAAAGCATTTTAAGTGTGGGACAACTGGAAACGGAGGCCTAAACCCCTGTTTAATGACAGTTTATGGCAAGCCATCCATCCATCCATCCATTTTCTTCCGCTTATCCGGGGTTGGGTCGCGAGGGTAGCAGCTTAAGTAGGGAGGCCCAGATTTCCCTCTCCCCAGCCACTTGGAGCAGCTCCTCTGGGGGAATCCCCAGGCGTTCCCAGGTTAGCCGAGAAACATAGTCCCTCCAGCGTGTCCTGGGTCTTCCTCTGGGTCTCCTCCCGGTGGGACATGCCCGGAACACCTCACCAGGGAGGTGTCCAGGAGGCATCCTAACCAGATGCCTGAGCCACCTCAACTGGCTCCTCTCGATGTGGAGAAGCAACGGCTCTACTCCGAGTCCCTCCCGGATGACTGAGCTTCTCACCTTATCTCTAAGGGAGAGTCCAGACACCCTGCGGAGAAAACTCATTTCAGCCGCTTGTATCCGAGATCTCGTTCTTCCGGTCACAACCCAAAGCTCATGACCATAGATTAGGGTGGGAACATAGGTCGATCGGTAAATTGAGAGCTTTGCCTTTCGACGCAGCTCTCTCTTCAACACGACAGACCGGTACAGCGTCCGCTTCATTGCGGATGCTGCACCTATCCGCCTATCGATCTCATGCTCCAGTTTTCCCTCACTCGTGAACAAGACCCCGAGATACTTAAACTCCTCCACTTGGGGCAGGACCTCCTCCCCGACCCGGAGAGGGCATGCTACCCTTTTCCGGCTCAAGACCATGGCCTCGGATTTGGAGGAACTGATCCTCATCCCGGCCGTATCACACTTGGCTGCAAACCACTCCAGCGAAAGCTGTAGATCACGATCTGATGAAGCCAATAGGACCATATCATTTGCAAAAAACAGAGAAGCGATTCTAAGGTCGCCAAAACGGATCTTGGTTGCGCCTAGAAATTCTGTCCGTAAAAGTTATGAACAGAATCAGTGACAAAGGGCAACCTTGGCAGAGTCCAACTCTCACTGGAAATGAGCCTGACTTTCTGCCGGTAATACGGACCAAAATCTGACATCGGTCGTACAGGGACCTAACAGCCCATATCAATGGGCCTGGTACCCCATACTCCCGGAGTATCCCCACAGAACCCCCCGAGGGACGCGGTCAAATGCTTTTTCTAAGTCCATAAAGCACATGTAAACTGGTTGGTTAAACTCCCACGCGCCCTCCAGGACCCTACTGAGGGTGTAGAGCTGGTCCAGTGTTCCACGACCAGCACGAAAACCACACTGCTCCTCATGAATCCGAGGTTCGACTATCCGACGGACCCTCCTCTCCAGAACCCCTGAATAGACCTTACCAGGGAGGCTTAAGAGTGTGATCCCCCTATAGTTGTAACACACCCTACGGTCCCCCTTTTTGAATAGGGGGACCACCACTCCAGTCTGCCAATCCAAGGGAACTGCCCCCGATGTCCACGCGATATTGCAGAGTCGCGTAAGCCAACACAACCCCACAACATCCAGAGCTCTAAGGAACTCAGGGCGAATCTCATCCACCCCCGGAGCCCTGCCGCCGCGGAGCTTTTTAACCACCTCGGAGCCCGACCCAAAGTCCCCAGGCTCCGCTTCCTCAGTGGAAGACGTGCCAGTAGGATTGAGGAGGTCTTCGAAGTATTCCGCCCACCGACTCACAACATCCTGAGTTGAGGTCAATAGCACGCCATCCCCACCATAAATGGTGTTGGTCGCGTACCGCTTTCCCCCCCTGAGATGCCGGATGGTGGACCAGAATCGCCTCGAAGCCGTACGGAAGTCATTCTTCATGGCCTCTCCAAACTCCTCCCATGCCCGAGTTTTTGCCTCAGAAACCACCTAAGCCGCATGCCGCTTGGACTTGCACACGGTTTTATAAATCTGAATTATTATTTTTATGGCATATGGCATATTGCAGTTCTGACAATAAAGTTGACTTTGACTTTGACTTTGATTTTCACCTTTTGGACGTATGTAGATATGGGTAATATGGCCTAAAATCAATATCACGATATATTGACCAGTTCACCTCGATAATGATAAATGCACAATAACTCTTACCACCCACCACCACATACACAATTACACAGTATAGTATAGTCATAACACTATACACTGTGTCCATGTTCTTAGTCAAAGTTCACAGTGTTCTCTAATGAAGCATTATACAAAAACTTTAACCTGAACCATTTGGACCAAAGGGGATTTGTAAGGAAGCGTGAGCTTTTCTGTAGTTTATATTTGTCATTTTAGTGTTTTCAATATATTTATGAAAAAAAAAACATTTTAGGCAAGACTTGAGTCAGATATAGTCATACAAATATTTAACCATCTCCATAACTTTTCAGTGCAATCAAATTATGTATTGTAATTTTATATCTAAAAAAATATATACCAAATGTGTATTTTGTACTGCACAAAATAACTTAAATACATTTTTTTTATTTCATCCATCCATCCATCCATTTTCTTCCGCTTATCCGGGGTCGGGTCGCGGGGGTAGCAGCCTAAGTAGGGAGGCCCAGACTTCCCTCTCCCCAGCCACTTGGAGCAGCTCCTCTGGGGGAATCCCAAGGCGTTCCCAGGCCAGCCGAGAAACATAGTCCCTCCAGCGTATCCTGGGTCTTCCTCTGGGTCTCCTCCCGGTGGGACATGCCCGGAACACCTCACCAGGGAGGCGTCCAGGAGGCATCCTAACCAGATGCCCGAGCCACCTCAACTGGCTCCTCTCGATGTGGAGAAGCAGCGGCTCTACTCCGAGTCCCTCCCGGATGACCGAGCTTCTCACCCTATCTCTAAGGGAGAGTCCAGCCACCCTGCGGAGAAAACTCATTTCAGCCGCTTGTATCCGAGATCTTTTATTTGTTAGACTGATTTCTCCATTAAAATAACTTTATTTCAAAATTATATTTTTTAGAGAGCTCATGTATTCATTTAATCATTTCTCTTACAGCGCCGCAAGAGCATGCAGCCAGTCTCAGCAGCTCTACTCGTACTCTGTGATTTTTCTGGTTTTCTTTAGTTTATTAGGAGTGCTGTGTGTTTATGTTGTCCTAATCTTTTGCACCAACTATGGAACTGACTTTTCTATGGACAGTTCTCTTTTTATTTTCCTTTTTTACGGCTTTTTCATCCAGAGAAGGCATGAGTGAGCATGCTCCCATTGTTCACACCCAGGACCAGTTGCTAGCATTAGGTAGCTCTGTGGTGCGTCCCCCTGCTGAACAACCCGATATCTCCCGTGACCTGAGGAAGAAGCGACGAGGGAGACGGGCGTGAATCGGATGTCACAACCAGGGCAGAAGGTAGAGACCTGTCATCCTATCCATTATTATAGGATATGTGAGGTCTCTTCATAACAAAGTGGACAAACTATCGGGGCTAACTAGACATCAAAGGAGCTACCGAGAGACCAGCCTCATCTGCCTGACGGAGACGTGGCTAACAGCGCTAACTCCAGATGCTCACATAAACTTGGTTCATCTTTCATTTACGCCGAGCTGACAGAATGAAGGAGAGAGTAAGAAGAGAGAAGGGGGTCTGGCTATGTTTGTGAATGATAGATGGTCTAACTCTGGACATTTAACCATCAAAGAATCACTCTGCAGCAAGGGCGGAGTGGCCATCGGGAGGTTCGGGAGAAATCCCGATGGGCCGCGTCATGAATGGGCCGATAGGCGCACGGGGAAAATGATGATGGTTGAATAAATCTGCTCAATATTGACTTGTCCCTGACTGTAGCCTCTTAAAGGGAGGGACAGCGCTGATCACTTTAAGAGACTGCAGCCTGCAGCCTCTTAAAGCGCTGATCCCTTTAAGAGACTGCGCCGCACTGGGCCGGCAGCTTGGGAGCTACCATTTGATAAAAAACACCCCTGAAAGTTCACCGTTGGTTGAGTCCAACCCAGGACCGAAGCACGTATTTTCCAAAACATCAGGTGATGGAGCAGCGCGGAGTCCAAACTGCTAATTAGCAATAAAAATGGACAGGAAGAGGCAGGTGGAGCTGAAAAAGTCAGGTTGAAGAAAAGAAAGGCGTTACAGGAGGAAGCTGCCAAATGTGCAAAGCTTACAGACATTTTGTCAAAGAGACAGACAGAAGAAGCAACAGGTAATGATAAAAATTAAAAACTAGCATAATAAATTAAGCTAATGTCACAACGTTGTACTATGTCACTAAACATGCATGAAAGTCAAGTGGGACCTAAACGGACATAGCTTAATTAAAAATAAAAGCAGAAATATATAAATTGACCAATAAATAAATAAACGTCAAAGGACAATTTAAATTAAAAGAGAACTCATACCCTGATGCATGCTCAATAATCCAGGTAGAAAAATCTAAAAAAGCTAAGTCTGGTCCTCTGGACATTTTTTGCTTTGTTTTGTTTTGTTTTTTGAATGTCCAGAGGACCAGACTTGGCTTTTTTAGAACTTTATCTCATGTTTTAAAATAATTGACCATCATGTTTTTTTCTTCCAGCTTAGTTCCAACAAATTATATATTTTAATTCATAATTTTACATTTTACTGTGCTTAAAATACCGGTAGGCCTATATATATTATTTTTTTTTTACTTTTACTCTTAGATGACTTGTGTTATGTAATTAAAAAATTTTTTTTAAATCCACACAAGTCCTTATTTACGTAATAAGGCAGAAATGCATGAGGTGAAGTGAAAACAGGAGACAGAAAAATGTTAAAGCAACACATTTAATAGACAAATAAAAATAAACTCATGCATATGCATACATATTGCAACCAATGCCAAACTTGTCTCTGATTTTGCTTGTCTTGACCCTAAAAACTTTTCAGAGATAAGGCTTAAAGGACTCAAGAGCTCAGCACTTCAAGAAATCAGCAAAAATCTGCTTAGATTTGATGAGAGAGCCACAGTGAGTACTTTACACACAAAGCTGTCCAGTCCAGCATCCCAGTGGGATATGCTCAAGAAGTCCCCTCTGGAAGAGTCCACTGTCAGGTACTGAGATGGAACAGGGTGGCCAGGAGGGCTCAGTTGAACCAGAGCTTGAACTTGAAAGCAGGGCTTGTTCTTCTTGCAGAAACTGTGTTATCTGTGTTTACCTTATATTGACACAGTATAACATTTTCACAGATTATATACATATAACCCAGTTATAGGGCTGGCATACAAATATTTGTTGACCCTTTCATTGTCTCAGGTTGCATGTGAAAGAAGCTTCTCTACTCTCAAGTTCATCAAGAATAGACTACGAAGCACACTTAACCAGGAGCATTTGGAGGCATAGAAAGAACTTCTTATGTCCATTGACAATGACAAAGTAACAAATATGGTGGCAGAAACTAGTGCACTTCTTAGGCCCTTACTGATGCTGATCACATGTCAAACTCGAGGCCCATGGGCCAAATCTGGTCTCATTGACATTTTATCTGGCCTCAAATTTAATATTTTAATTGTAAAATAGTTTTATGGTTTATCTTTTTGTCACTGTATTTAGTGCAAACTTCTCATGACAGCTGGCCAATGTTCAAGCCAACAAAATTACGTTTTGAGTTTTTCAGTTATCTTTGAGTCTGATATGGAAAGAGCAACAAAGAATTGACTTATCTTTTTCTGTTTTTTAAGTCAACTAATTTAGTTTTTTTTCCCCACCTGATTTGCTGAATTGTAACAAAATGTAACAAAAAATTATAACAAAAAAAATGTTGTTGATTGTATTGCAATTAAGAAAAATTATAGGCTACATTTTTGCCTAATATTTTTAAAATGTGAAAAAATGGGCCACTCTTGGCCATTAAACTCCCGGGCTGAAAAGTTGTCCCACTCCGCCCCTGCTCTGCAGTAAGGACATTCAACTGTTAGCTGTTAGCATGAGGCCTTACCAGCTCCCAAGGGAATTTTCAGACATGATTGTGATTTCTGTGTATGTCCCCTCTCTGCTAACGCTGCTGCAGCCTGTGATGTTCTCCATTCAATCACCAGTAGACTCCAAACACATCACTCACAGGCCGTTTTCCTGGTATCAAGAGAGTTTAATCATGTCTCCCTGTCCTCCACTCTTCCAACCTTCACCCAGTATGTCACCTGCCACACCATAGATAACAAAACACTGGATCTACTGTATGCCAACACAAAAAACACATACAGGTCATCACCTCTCCCTCCCTCCCTCAGACCACAATCTGGTTCATCTCCAACCTGTCTATGAACCCCTCGTATGCAGTGAACCGGTTGTGACACGCAGAGTGAAGAGATGGTCTGAGGAGACTGAAGAGGTTCTGAGGGACTGCTTCAGCTCCGCTATGTGGGAAAAACTTTGTGCGTCTCATGGGGACGATGTTGACAGCATCACAGATTGTCACGGACTACATTAACTTCTGTGTGGAGAACACTGTACCCTACCAGGACAGTACGGTGTTTCTCCAACAACAAACCCTGGATCAACCCTGAAATAAAGGCTCTTCTCAAGGAGAAGAAGAGAGCCTTTAAATCAGGAAACAAGGAGGAGCTGAGAGCTGTGCAGAAGGAACTGAGGAGGAAGATCAGGGATGGAAAGAACACCTATAGAAAATATATGGAGGATCAACTGAGTCTGAAGACAATATCAGGCCACAAACCAAACCCAGAGGCTGTGGGGGACTTGGGATGGGTGAACGACCTGAACCAGCATTTTAACAAGTTTGATCATTCACCCACCCCTCCCCCAGCCCAGTCTCCTCTGCTGACACCACCCTCTCCACCCTCTGCTGGCTTCTCTTTTCAGGACTTCACACCTCACAGCTCCTGACCATCATCATCCCCACTCACTCCAGAGGACTCCATCTCACAGTCTTCCTCCTCCTCCTCTATCTTGTCCCTCTTAACACTCCAGGTGAGGAATGAGCTGAGGAAGATCAAGGTGCGGAAGGTTGCAGGTCCAGATGGTATCAGCTCCAGGCTCCTGAGGTGTTGCGTAGATCAGCTGTGTGGCATCATGGGATTCATGTTCAATCTGAACCTGAAGCTAGAGAAGGTACCACAGCTATAAAAGACCTCCTGTGTGATAGCTGTGACCAAGACCAAACATCCGAAGGACCTCAGCAGCTGCAGGCCGGTGGCTCTGACATCACATCTGATGAAGACATTCGAGAGGCTGGTCCTCAATCATCGACGCCACCAGGTGAGGTCTTCATTGGATCCGTTGCAGTTTGCCTACCAGCCTGGCATCAGGGTGGATGATGTCATCATCTACCTCCAGCACCGAGCTCTGACCCACCTGGAGCAACCTGGAAGTACTGTGAGGATCATGTTCTTTCATTTCTCCAGAACTTTCAACACCATCCAGCCAGGACTCCTGAGGGACAGGAGCTTTTGACCCCAAAAGCACAGAACGCAGTCAGGGTGATACGCTGATCAAGACCTGTGAGTTTCAGCCCTTTGCAACGTTCCTAAGTGCCTCAACCGGCCCTCCAACCTATAAAGGTCAAAAGGTCAGGCCAATATATAAATGCCCGTAATTAATAGAGGAAAGCAGCTAGGGACACAAAATTTTCAGAGTTACATAAGTACTCCGAGATGAAGACACCCTAAGAATTTGAAGTAGTTTGGTTGTTTCTGGAGGTAGTAATAAATATTTATATACTACGGCCTTCTGAGGCCTTAGTTACAGGTTGACGAGTGCATTTTGGCCCACAGCTTCGGATAAGAAGGGCGTACAAAGTCATCCAAGGTACTGTTGGAAAGATCTGCTCAAGTGCTACTCAGAGAGACCTGTCTCACCACTGTGCGTGCTTTCTGGGACCCGCAAAACCCCAAAATGTGGTTAAACTTGCGGGGCCTCCTGAGCGCGTGCACGTGCACGTACATGCACAAAATTCTGCATAACTCTTCCTTAGTACTGGCTCTATAACTGTACCAAGTTTGGAGTTGATGGCTTATTCCTAAAGGAAGATATGAATGTTTTTAATCGTTAAGGCTCGAATTTTGAATCAGCCCTTATCATAGAGAAAAAATGAGTGCAAATTTGGTCACAGATTCACGTAGGAAAGTCATACAAAGTCATCCAAGGCATCGTTGGAAAGGTCTGCTCAAGGGCAATTCAGAGAGACCCCTCCCACATCTGTGCGTGCTTCCTGAGACCCGTAAAACGCACAAAAGCGTTAAACTTGCGGGGCCTCCTACGCACGTGCACGTACGTGCACAAAGTTCTGCATAACTCTTCCTTAATATTGGCTCTATAACTGTACCAAGTTTTAAGAAAATATCTTTATCCTAACGGAAGTTATGACGTTTTTTTACCAGTAGGCCTCAAATTTTTCATGAGGCGTTATTATAGAGAAAAAATGAGTGCAAATTTGGTCACAGCTTAGCGTAGGAAAGTCGTACAAAGTCATCCAAGGCATCATTGGAAAGGTCTGCTCAA